>VXAD01012614.1:155124-399774 GCA_013399195.1 Dicrurus megarhynchus
CTTCCCCCGCGGCAGCCGAGCCCGGGGGGCCGTCGGGGGCTGCGCGCTGGGCTCCGGCGAGCCGCTCTTGTGCGGGATGGCGAGCTCGTCTCGGGGGAGCGGGGCGGGGTGAGGGGGGCCGAGAGAAATCACGTAGGGAAACGACCCAAGCAGAACTGGGGATCGCCGCGAGTGCCGGAGCGGCTGCGTTTGACAAGGGACAGCGGTGTTCGCCGCCGCTTCCCGCGGCAGACTTGTGAACTCCTGGCGGGTCCCCGGCGGCGCCGCGATTTCGCCGTGCCAGACGGCTCGGGGGGAGGCGGGGGGCGCGGGCAGCCGTCCAGCCCCGAGGCGTGCGCGGAGCAGAGCCGTCTCGTTCTCCCGGTTAGGCGGCTGCCGGTGGAGGGTTAATCTCGGATGAAGGGTTTAGCCGGGCGAGCACGGCCCGCCCGCGCTATTAGCCGGATCGGTGCGTGTGTGCGCCGCGGCGATGATTAGCTGTTAATGGCTTCTGCCCGAAGCGAGACGGGCGGCGGTGCCGGCCGAGCGCTGGGGCCACTGCCGCCGCCCCGACGGCCTCGCGGCCCGCCGCGCTCACCCCTCTGCTCTCCGCAGGCAGGGCAGGGGACAGCGGCCGCCCGTTGCCGTCTTCCCCGGGCACCGGAGCCGGGGTCTCCCGGGCAGGAGCTGGGACCGGTCCGCCGTCGCCCCTCGCATTGCCGCCGCTCAGGGCCAGCAACGCTTCCCACACGGTGAGCCCGGGCACGGGGAGGGTGTGGACGGGGTGCGGGGAAGGGGCGTTCGGCCCCGGGGTCTCGCCGCTCCGCTCGCCGGGTGTCCCCGGTGGCGGGACCGAGCGCGCGTGGGCCCCCCGAGGCGCATGGTGCTGGAGCAACGTGCATTTAATTCCTGCAAGCTCCGATGAAATGTGCATGCTTGTTGTGAGGCTGGGACCCTGTAACTGCACACACTGCTTTCTCCCTCTCCTGCCCCCCATTCAGTCTGGTTTTGTGTCTCAGTTTTAGTGACAAATTCGATCTTTCACACTCGCATAGAGGAGATGTTCTGGTGAATGCATTTTTTGAGATGAGGTTAGTCTCTGTGATTAAAGTGTCGTATGAACTGTGGTGAAAAATGAAGGCTACTCTCCTCTTTACATGTCTGATTAGCTCAGGCCGATCGCAGTCTTCCCTGGAAACAGCTATCGCTGTGCTCAGGGACAATGATTGGATGAATCTGCCTTTATTGCTGCAGTAGTGTACCTATAAAGAAATAACCGCTGATGGCATGAAAAGGATGGTATTTTCCGGTTCTGGGATATCTCACGTTATCTCCCACTCCTAGTTAATCTACTAGGAATGAAACTTCCCGAGTATGCCACTATATATGGATAAGAGAAGGTATCTCTGTCCTGAAGGCATGACAGAGTAGAGCGAGGGGTCTATATACTGTCATGTTAACAGTAAATAACTGAAATTTTTATTGCATACATTTCCTTTTAAATTCTGAAAGATTTCATACTGACCCTGAAAGGCATTGATGGCATACTTTTCATAGAATTAATCAGTTCTTCGTGGATGCTCACATACTGTCTTTGTAAACATAGGGCAGAGCTTTAAATGGTAATGTGATTATGGGCTAGTGGAAGGTGAAACTGAGCATTTAGATACTAGTGTTTCAGTGACTTTCCATGTAGCTTCAGGGGTAAAACATCTTATTCAAATCCATTTATAGAAAGAATTGGCTTAAATTTTAAGAAAAATCATTATATATAGGATATTCTCAAAAGGAATGAAGAGTATTCTGCAAATTCAAGGTGGAGCTGCATACTTGAGATCAACTTCATTGTATATTTATGTAGCTAGTGTATATGTCTGAATTTTTCGTTAGTATAAGAGGCCAGTTTTTTTCACATTTGTATACCAGTTAAGTGCTGCTTGATATTAGAGTTGGGGCAACAGCTTAGGGGTTTTTTTTAAACAAAATCACAAAAGAAGGAACAGAGTACAAACAGCCTGAGCACTAATCATGCAAGTGCATTTACGGTAGGGCCCACAAATAGCTGGGGCTCACATGTAACAGAGCCCAGACTTAATTTAGGATTTGTGAAAGTGGTCCAGCTATTTATCTGTTTCTGCTTACTAATTTTGGAAGTATGGAATTCTGGTATTATACAAAGATTTTTGTGTATGCGTATTATATAGAGTGTCTGTGCATATATAGATACATATGTAAAGATGCGGTCTTTATAAAAGCATTCAAAGGGTGTTCAAGTGTTACATTTCTGTGTTACAAGTATTTTTACAAGTATATGATTGTGTATGTATGCATATGTTTATATGTAGCATATATGTCTGTGTACTTACGGAAGCATGCAGGAACGATCAAGCATTATATAGCTATGCATCATGTCCCTCTAGATTCTGACTGTTCCAAACTCTGCCTTTCCTTTGTGATAAAGAGCCTACTCTACAATTTTTATTTAGCCTTGGGTGCTATTACAGAAATACCTCATACTGCCTTGCTGGATTTTGTAGGTGGTTATTTTGTGGTTGGCTAACATAACTTTTTGTGGTAAGGATCAGATATGACATCAGAATGCTGGATTTTAACCTGAAAAAAAAAAAAGGGGGCAGTATCTGTTCTGTGATCTTACTGTAAACTTAGGCCTACTGACCTCAGCTGACACTGACAGAATGAAACCATTGGTTTTGCATCCCACCACTTCCTCCAATCCTTGAAATGGGTTCTTTCAGTTGTCTTAAATTATTTTCCTTCTTTGTGTTCATTTGCTTATCCTGTTTTCATCTGTGTTGTATCTGTGTGACTTCTGTAATAGCTAAAACCGGAGTATTTCTGTTTGTGTTTCAGACTTTGAGAAGGTACTCTGTGCTTAAGTGGGTGAACTGCTGGTGTTTGGATATAAGCGTGCATAGTATGTATACTAGTTGTGAGAGAAACTGAGATTGAAGTTAAAGCCAAAGGGTTTTTCTTTTAATCCAGACAGGGGAGAAATCAACTACCTGTCATATTCCTTGCTTGTGTGATCCAGCCTCTGCTGAAACTCTGGTCTCCTACTGTCAAGTGAAATTTCATTGTTTGGTAGATTATAAATAGCACAGGTAGAAGGGGGGAAGATGCTGTTTTGCACAAGCTTCATAAAAGAGGACAGAGGTTTTGGCGGCAGTCTTTGCAAGCACAGCAGCCTTTGTTGCTAAGCAGGCGGAGTTGTGTGTTGTACCAGGGAAAGGTTTTGTTTATTTTTTTTTTTTAAGTGGCTTCATCCTAGGCTTATTTGTATCTGCTTTTATCCCTGGCTGTCTTTTTTGGCTCATGGTGGAAAACATGAACCTATTTCCAATCCCTTGTCTTCTTCATTTTGCTCTCCAAAGTCATTGTGTTCTCTTTTGAAGCCCTAAGTTCTTGCCTTGATGATTGGAACCTTTTTCCATTCACCCTCTCCTATTTCACTATGGTGTTCTTGCATCCAGTTGACATGCTGCAGTAGAGATTATCTTGCTTGCCTGCTGCTCTGCTTGTGTAAATCCCAACCTGTCTGTGAGTCCCTTTTCCAGACTTGTCTGTGTCTTCTGCCTAGCCCCATGTCTGTTCTTTCTTACTTGGCACGTATCCCTGCATTCTGCAGTGTTCCTGTTTCTCTTGCAGTGTAGCACTAGTAATGTTTTTATCCTCCTGTCTAGTACTGTAAAACAACCCGTTTACAATGCATGATTCAGTGCCCTCCCTCCTTCAAGCCCTTTCTAAGATTTCTGTACAGCAAACCTGTTTTCTCTTGCCACCATGGTTGAATGTTTATCTATGTACTTTTGCATCAGTCCTTCAGTCTTTATTTTGATCTTTTTTTATTTGACTTACATTATAATGGAACAGAGATTCCTGGACTTCGTTAATACAAAGATCTGTTGTCACATGCTGCCAATTTTTACTGTGGTCATCTGCTTTAAAGCAGGCAAAACCAAAGCAAATACCTTCCTATTGTTTTCATGTATTAAATTGCCATAGAAATGCTGTCACATTTGAGTGGAAGTAACTATGCAGTCATGACCTGGATTTTACTATATCTAGTTTTCTTTGGGTATTTCTTCCTCTATATAAAATTTGCATCTAGGGGGAATATGAAGCTATCTTAACTTTCAAGGGCTATGGGGGTGGGCTGTGAAATTTGAAATCCAGCAGATGGTAACTGTGGTGCTGTGGGGACTGCAGTACTTCTGGGCACATGTCTCATATGTGTATAGTTCACCCTACCCAAGGGGTTCAGTTTAGTGTGCATTGACTGTCCTTTTGGGTTTCATCATGTGTAATAAATGCAGGGTGTCCCAGAAGTATTCAAACTCACTGTGGCCCTAACAGGATGAAAAAATTTAAGGATCAGTATCACTCTTGAGACATAGCTCAGTCTGTGAAAATATTTGCTATATAAAGGTAAGGTTAACTTTTCATAAAATAAGCTTATATGGACCAGATACAACAACAGCAAAAATCCAAATGGTGTGTTCTTTCTACCACGCTTGTTGAGTCACAAGCTCAACAAAGGCTTAGTCTTTTTTGGGGTGTAAAACCCAGACCCACGATAAAACCATTAGGGATAATCCAGCATTATTATCACTGTACTAATTGGCAAGTATTTTTAGTTCTGAACAGAGGAATGCTGCTGAATTAGTTTACCAAGGAAAAAGAAGGCCTTTTGTACATTTGCTCAGGCTTTTGTTTTGTAGTCAACAAAATAGGCAGTGAAGCATGCTACACCCGATACCATACGCTTCTCGTGTGTTAGGCACAGTAGGTCTGAAACTGGCACACCCAGAAATGCTGTAAAGAAAGGGGTATATAGTGTCACAATTATTCTTTAATTAAGTTACTGCTTTAGAACACTGTTTCTCCCTTTGTCCTCATCTATGCAAAGTAATAGCAGATAATGACTTATTCTTGTGCAGTATTTCAGCAGGTTATCATGATTGCTCTGTTATTAAGATTCATTTTACAAACCTTTTTAGATTCTGATTGACAGCAAAATCTTTTTTCTGTGGTTTTGCTCAAAATAAAATGATAATACATAGCTGAATCGTGTATCTGTCTTGGATAGTTTTATAGGGTGCTAATAATCACATGAAGTGACTGTTACAAAGATGAACTATGATACAATTACATAATATCTTGATGCATTTGTAAGATAAAGTTGAGAAGAGGTATATGCTCCTGTGGGGTTCAGTCCTGTAAGTAGTCTTGTAGAAAGGTTTTGAAACAGACCAATGCATTGGGTGAGTGTTAATGCAAAGGAATTGTAAATGAGTTTGCCCATTTACCTTGTTAGCAGGGGGGACTCATCTTTATGATACTTCTGTGTTGTTAGAGGTTTGTAGTCTAATAAGTTATTGTTCTACTTCTGTTCCTAAATCCATTCATGAAGGCAAACCAAACCAAAAGAAACCCAATAATACCATCCTCAAATTAAAGTTTTGTTGTTCTTTTATTTATTGATTGATCATAGTTTAGGGTGTATTTTTGTTTTGTTTTGTTTGGTGTATCTACTTTGAAGATTAGGTGAATGTTTTTGGCATAGTCATCAACTTCCACAAAGTGAACATACCAAAGTAAAAGTAAAATCTTAATGGTGATTTTGAAGTTACGAGAAACTACTGAGAGAGGAAAGAAACACCCCATTGCAACATTTGCTGTTATGTAATTGATGATGCTAGGAGATTCAGGAAGATGAATTCAAGCTCACCTGTTATTTCAGTATATTTTATAGACCTACAACAGTAAGTTTTTGATTATGTGTGCTACAAAAATATGTAAATCTTAGAAGGTGTGGATGGGTTTGAGCACAGACAATACAATATATAATAAGTAAGCTTCGTAAGTGCGTGCAGGTGATCAGTTGTGTAGGTTGTTGGTTCTGGAATTTACAGGTCCATCTGCAGAAGCAAAATGGAGACATGTTATAAACCTCTCAGGTTTATGGTTTTAGTTGAAAGGCTGATGGAGCTTCTGCATACTAAGAACAGTTTGGTACTGGACTAAGAAGGCTGTAGTGTTTTGTAGCTTGCCAAGCCCATTAGTTGTGGTTCAGGAACTTATGGTGTTGCTGGTGAAGCCTGTGGAGCTCGTGAGCAGTGCAAGCCTGAACTTGACAGCAATCTCAGACACCCAGTAGACAGAAGTAGATAGGCAGAGCAAAGGACTGGTGTGAATCCGACCCTTGTCCAGGTTGGAAGTAGAAGACGACGTGGTGGTACTTGTGCAGGCAGTACTCTGAGATGAGGAAAGTCCATTTTTCATAGGGACTTTGTGGTTGTGTTGTGTCTGATAGCTCTAAAACTCCTGTCAGGCTTTTTTGAAAGAAGAGTGGGCTCTCTTCTCCCACGCAGCTTTTGGAATAGAGCCTGTGATAATGTCGTGTTTTTTCTTCCACAAAGAAAACCAGCGCTACTGTCTGCATCTGCATTTGCATTCCCAAGCAGCAGCTGACTGAAACCGGCAAAACCAGTCACTTTGTATTTGGGTTGAAGTTGGAACACTGCTGGTGATTTCATTCTGCTGCTTGAAAAAGAAAAGCCAACCTGTCAGCAGCAAGAGAAACCATGAACCTGCCTGAAGATGCAGGAAGCAGAGCTACGTGGTTTGCACTTTAGAATGTGTTCACAAACACACTTTTAGAAAAAAGAACTTTTTAGTCCCTGTTGAGAGGGAATAAATACATCGGTTTTTTTCCAAGCCCTGAAGAACTTCTCAGTTCATATATTGAAGCAAGCAGTGCTTAGGAAGCATGGAATATAGTTAACTGTGAAAACAGGTGACTTGAGGAAAAAAAATTCAAGATGTGAGCTGCGGCAATGAGTACTTGGGTTAAAAGATTCTTAAAGATCATTTTCTTGGTGCTACTCTTTCTTCCTCATTGTCTATATTAGTATTACCTGCTCCCAGTTTGTGTAGCTATATTCTGCTTTGTTGTTCAATTAGTGTTGGATAAGAAATTTTTGTACCTGGAAATCTCCTAGCTTGAGTCTTTGGAATTGTACATTTACTCTGCTGCTTCATTATGCCTTTCTTGCACAGTTCTGTGGTGCTGCATGTGCTGAACCTATGACACATCCTACTAACTAGGTCTGGTTCTTCTGAAATGGGTGCTTTAGCAGCTCTTGGGGCCATTTGGTTTTTTTTCTTTGCAGTAACTGCTGTTCATATAGAGGATCAGGGCAGCCTTCAGGAAATTGCTATTGCAGCATGCCTCAAACTTGACCTGAAGGAATTGTCTGTAGGCATAAGCTCATTAAGTCCTCTTAATGATTTAATTTCTGCTGCTTTTGAGACATCCAACCAGGAAGGGAGTTTTTGTTGTTTTCCTGTATATCTTCACTGTGCTTAAATGTTGCAAACATCTTTGCTCTGAATTGTGATTGTGTGGTAATGTTTTATATGAGATGGACCAAATTTGATAGTGTGAGCCTAAATTTCTCTGCAAACAAACATACACAGTCAAACTGCAATGTTGAATGAACCAGTTATTCAACATGAGTCAAAAAATGAACCAGTTATTCAACATGAGTCAAAATGGAATCACAAGAGCAGTGAACTTGGCAGAAGCAGTCCCCAAGAGCCCTTGTTCTTACATGATGTGAGTTTCAGAGCTGCAAATATCAAAATACTGTCCAAAGGTGAAGCTGGTGTCCAGTTGGCAAGTCTTTGGGAGCAAGTTACTGAATTTACAAAAATATGCTTCTGCCGGATCATACTGATGCCTTAACAGAAGCACAAAGTATGCTCGAGTGTCCGTTGCATGTCTGGGTTTTCTCATTAGGAAGCCCTTCTGCTGTTGCAGCACAGATTTCATTGCCTCATACCACAGCACACAATTGTCATTTTCTGTTTTCATTTCAGCAACCTTAAGTGAACAGGGAATGTGTTATCCTTAGCTGCCTAGAAAAAATACGGTTTAGATGAAAAGTGCTCTCAACCCTGGCTTGATCATCTGTCTGACAGTATCAGTGAACTTTTCGTTAGTAATTTGACATAAATATTAAGACTGGTGAATCAGCTGGAGAGACAGCAGGGGAATTCTTCCCACATTCGTGTAAGACCAGGCAGAAGACAAACTAATTATCCTCTACTTTAGAGCAAATGAGGAATTCTAAGGACAGCTATTTTAGTGGCACGTATGCTTGTAAATTTCTTGTTTCTTCTTAAAAGTAACAGGTTTGGAGCAGTAGTTGTTTTCACACCCCAGTACTTGGCTGTTTGTTTGCTTGAAAATGCTGAATGATGCTGTTTAGTCCCAAGTAAGCACTGTCAAGAACAAATGTAATTTCTAAAGTCTATTAATGCTTTTTTTTTTTTCCCCCATTCCTTTAAAATAAATTTACTTGTATGTTCCTCAAGGCAAAGATTTGCTTTCTACTCAAGTCTGCATAAGGCCCACATCTCATTTTGGTTAAAAAGTTATTGTTAGACTGGTTTGGGAAAGTGCTACAGGATATGCTTATTCTATATTGACCAGAATGTTTTGCTGAATTGTGACTGTCTCAGTTGCAAGCAGTAAGTTAATGTTCTTGAACTTCAGAAACGTGTGGGTTCTTTTCCTCTTTGTGCATGTCACAGCGCATTGCTGAAAAATGTGTCTGGAGCTTTTGATACACAGCAAATTTAGGAACAAGTTAAAATCTTGATTTCTGAGAACAGGTGACAAGAGCCTTAGCCATGTAAGTTCTAGCAGGCATTATATATTGATCTCCAGCATCTGTGAAACTGCTATTTTCTATAAAGTCTGATGTCCCTCAAGCGTGCATCTTGATGTTACAGGACTGCTGCCTTGAAGATTCCTTGGAGAAATTGTTAGCTTCTCTTGGTAGCACGTTTGTGATTGCCTTGTTGCAGACCTTTTGGAGAGTCATGAAAATAGCATTTGAGAAAGAAGAACCAGGAAATTTAATAGCATCCAGCAGTATCACAGTATAGGTGCTGTATTTTTTAGATTCTCCATAAACAATTGAATTCTAAGAAAACACTTAGTTTTGAGGTGATTTAAGCAGAATGGAGGGTTGCAGAGTGAATGTTGAAGCATGGAGTTCATGTCTTTCTTGTTAACTGGGTATGTATTTATTTTCAATTTTAGGTTGGAGGCAGTAAGCACACAATGAATGAGCACCTACATGTTGGTAGCCATGGACAAATCCAGGTTCAGCAGCTCTTTGAAGATAATAGTAACAAGAGAACGGTTCTGACAACGCAGCCAAATGGACTTACAACGCTAGGCAAATCTGGATTGCCAGTGGTTCAGGACAGACAGTCAGAGAGTGCCCACAGGCGACAAGGGAGCTCCAGCTCTGTGAAGTCTACAGATGGAACAGGGAAGGTGAAAGCCTCTGTTATCACACCAGAGCAGGCGATGAAGCAATACATGCAAAAATTAACAGCTTTTGAGCATCATGAGATTTTTAGCTACCCTGAAATATACTTCTTGGGTCCAAATGCAAAGAAGCGGCAAGGTGTGATTGGTGGTTCAAACAACTGTGGGTATGATGATGACCAGGGGTCTTACATACAGGTACCCCATGATCATATTGCATACAGGTATGAAGTCCTGAAAGTTATAGGGAAAGGAAGCTTCGGGCAGGTGGTGAAAGCCTACGATCACAAGATGCATCAGCATGTGGCACTAAAAATGGTGAGAAATGAAAAACGTTTCCACCGCCAAGCTGCGGAAGAAATTAAGATCCTGGAACATCTCCGGAAACAAGATAAGGATAACAACATGAATGTTATTCACATGTTGGAAAACTTCACATTCCGCAGCCATATTTGCATGACATTTGAGTTGCTGAGCATGAACCTTTATGAATTAATAAAGAAAAACAAGTTTCAGGGCTTTAGCCTACCTTTGGTTCGGAAGTTTGCCCACTCAATTTTACAGTGCTTGGATGCTTTGCACAAAAACAGAATCATTCACTGTGACCTTAAACCTGAGAACATTCTGTTGAAGCAACAGGGTAGAAGTGGTATTAAAGTGATTGATTTTGGCTCAAGTTGTTACGAGCATCAGCGTGTCTACACTTACATTCAGTCACGGTTTTATCGTGCACCTGAAGTCATCCTTGGTGCTCGTTATGGGATGCCCATAGATATGTGGAGCTTGGGCTGTATCCTAGCAGAGCTTCTGACTGGTTATCCACTTTTACCTGGAGAAGATGAAGGAGACCAGCTGGCTTGTATGATTGAACTATTGGGCATGCCTTCTCCAAAACTCTTAGATGCATCCAAGCGAGCGAAAAACTTTGTGAGCTCTAAAGGTTATCCTCGCTATTGCAGCATCACAACCTTGTCTGATGGCTCTGTAATACTTAATGGTGGACGCTCTCGGAGGGGAAAACTGCGTGGCCCACCAGAGAGCAGAGAATGGGGTAACGCATTAAAGGGATGTGATGATCCCCTCTTCCTTGACTTCTTAAAACAGTGTTTAGAATGGGATCCTGCTGTCCGTATGACACCCAGCCAGGCTTTGCGGCATCCCTGGCTAAGGAGACGTTTGCCAAAACCTCCAACTGGGGAAAAGGCCTCGGCAAAGAGAATTACAGAGAGTACTGGTGCTATAACTTCAATTTCCAAGTTACCTCCGACTTCAAGCTCAGCTTCAAAACTGAGGACTAATTTGGCACAGATGACGGATGCCAATGGGAATATTCAGCAAAGAACAGTGTTGCCAAAACTTGTTAGCTGAGTTTGAAAAACCCAATGCTGTTAATATGAGAGATACAATGTGGCTGAGCCTTATTTGTATGAAAAATCAGCTCAGATATGCATTTTTATTTGCTCAATAAATCTGTTCATTTGTATCTTTCAGCACTCATTTTAAATGTAAGAAATGTTGATTTTGTTTTTATAAAAACACGGGGACAATGCTTTAAGTTTTTATACTTATTTTTTAAAATGTTTGTCTTCTACAGTACAATTAGCCTTACTGTAACTAGTGTGACACAGTAATAAACATCAGTGGCAGGCCACTGGTTACAACATGACTGTCATGCATTGCAGCGTGGTATCAAAGGTATTAACCTTTCTCTTCCATGGTTCATATTAGTTTTAACCCGGGGTAAATTTGAAAGACTACCTTTTGGATTTTATGGGTTTGGTCTTGATTCTGTGAACACTCACATCTATGACTGACTGGACTCCAGGGAGAATACTCAAAGAATACAGTTAAGCTCTTGTAAACTTGCAGTTTAAAGTGGAGCCATAGCATGTTCTATTGTCATTTTTTATGTGGTAGCCCAGAGAAAGTCATGGTATTACTAATGGTACTGTCACCTCCTATGGAATGCTTTCTCTATTTAAAAGTAATGGGCTTTGATTAAAATGATCATTTGAATATAATGCAAAAAATAAGAACACTGGGGCTAAAATGACTCTCTTACCTTGCATGCCATGTGGTAGAGTGAGAGGAACGAGTAGTCTTGGAAAGCGTGAAAATGGCAGTATGTCTGTTTCTCTGAATTTGAAAGTGGCTGATTAGTTGGTAAAGCAAAATGTTCTGAACTTCATTTCAGGTCTGTAACTTTGAGCATTCACACAGGTTCTCTATTTTCCTTTTTTTTTTTCCCTATCTCTTCTCTTCTGTTTTTTCTAATGTGCGGCTTGATCTCCCAAAATCACATAGGCAGAAGTGCTCATTCTGTCAGTTTTATACTGTAACTTCCAGACTGTTAAACTACATGGATTTCAAGGTTGCTTTTATTTCTTCTGACAACATTTGAGTGACTGTGACTTCTGTGGTACATTGACACTTCAGATCAAATCTGCATTTAGGGGCAAACGCGATGTTACTTCATTGCTTCCTGTAGAGGAGTACTTCACCTTAGACAGCTTGACTGTAGAAGGGAAGATCCTCAGTGGAAAGCTTTTCGGTTGGAAGACACCGTCCTAGATAGTTTCTAAAAAGGGAGAATTATCAAAGGAAAGCTAAGCACTTGGAATTTGATTTAATCTTTGGCATTTGTAGATGAAAATTGACTTTGAAAGAACAGTTAGAGATATGTGTAGATTTGTTTGTGTGTGTGTGCGCTAATGCTTGGTTTTTCTTTTTTACTTTTAACTGCATTCATGGAAGAAAGATGGTCTTTACTGAAGAATAGTATCTAGATCTGTGAGAGGTATTCACATGTTGTAGCATGTTTTCAACAGGAACAGTTTGAAATCTGAGATCAGTATTTTAATACGTACAATGGCTGTGGTCTACATTGGATGTATAAAACATATGAAAAGGGAATTTTAAACAAAGTAGAACAATCTTGACGAGTTTATGGATGTTAGAACAAGACATACTAGAATGGATTGCATTAAACCTCAGTAACTTTACTTATAAACAACGTTTATATGCACAGATTTTACTGAGTTACTTGTACAAATTATGAAAATTACTTAAAGCATGGTCCCCTGAGAGGCCAAGAAAGTTTCCGGTTAAGTTTTCCTTCATATTCGTTAATTTACCACTTACAGCTTAATTTTTGTTTGTTGGTTTGTTTTATTTTTAATTTAATGTAAGACTGGGGGAGGGATATAAAATGAAAAGTGACAGAATTCTCAGGAAACATACCGCTGAACTTCTTGCCAAAAAGTCAACATCTAAAGAAGCTCCAAAATAATTTCTGAGTAAAGGATGGTATTTGTTGATTGATAAATGTAAAAATTAGACTGTCAATCAACCATTTTTCTTACTTTTTAAAATAAAAAGATAATTTCCTGCCTCTAGTTAAATTAAATTATTTAGTGTTAACTGTTCACAACTTTATACAGTATGTGTAAGTGCAATATGTAAACATGTATGAAATCATGTTAAAAATGAAATATAATAATACTTCTAAGAAAAGTGGGATTTAGAATATGAATATCCAGTAAATTATGGTCAGTAAATTCAAAGTCTGGAAAAGAGATATATTAATTTTAATGTAAAATTAGCTAACTCTCATGACTGTGGGAATACAATACTATGTATTTTTCTACAGTAACAGGGAATCTTTACTTCCTCCACCACCTGCTTGGCTTTACCAGTCCTTTCTACCTTAACTCCTGCAAAAGTCAGGAAATAGGGATGCTGATGTTAAGGGTGAAACAAGAATCATCTCCTCTGATATTTTTTAAAGCAGACATTGATTGATACATGTTCCTGCCTTTCATGGAAACTTAAGGTGAAAATATTTATGATGTTCATGGGTCATTAATGGGCTACAACCACTAAATTTTCTTTTTCATGTAACCAGTTCTTAATGCCAATAATGCATTTATGATCCACCTTCCTCATAAATGCTACCGGAAACTTAAAGGCCAAAATAGAGTGTGAAGAGCTATTTTTTTAACCCAGATACAGTGGAACTTCCTCTATACTAAAGGAGCAGCTACATCAAGGTTTTCAAGTGATGTAACTGCATTTTATTGTAGCTTATTTATACCTGTAAAAAAAAAAAAGGCGGGGGGGGGGAAAGGACGTTGCCTCTTGCTTTGATGTGATATTATTCTAAGGGCTCTGATAATAAGGCTGATAGAAGTTGGCTTGGAAACAGTGCTTAGTCTCACATGTTACCATTGTCTGGGGGTGTCTGAGCTATTTTCAAATTTAGTAACAGCACAGTGTTGTCTTTGGTTGCAGTCTCACTTGGCTCAGTTTCTTGCACCACTGGTGTGTTCATTACCACTTAAGTGTCGGAACAAGAGAGTGATGCAAGATGTGTAGATTAAGGATAGAGGATGGATTGTGCCCTTGGTGTTAACAATGTGCCTTTTGTTACAAATGCATCTTGGCCTCTTTAACCCTTGGAATACTGCTTAGTAGGGATGAAATCTATTTCTAAGTGCTATACCTGTCTTAAAACATCCTGTAGATGATCGAGGCCTTAATAGAAACAATAAGGCAATCACACTGCTAGGGTGGAGAGGACACTGTTCTTGTAGTACCGTCTCATTAAGGGGTTAAAGATGGCCCTTCCTCATTGGTTGTACTTTAACATCAAATTGATTTTTTTTTTAAATAATTTTTTTGTTATAGTGACACTAGACAGAAATCAACTGTATTTGTAAAAATTTACCTCAAACTCTTTAGTTTTATAGTGTGATTTAATCCCAGGGCATTTGGTATGAACCAAAGTGCATTCCTTTTATATGTGCCTGGCTCTTATAAAGGTGGCCAGGGATTTTTACAATTTGGGTGCAAGGCACTTAAGCCACTTTTAACTTGGTGGGTGGTTTGGAGTTATAAATGACTTCATGGGAATGTTGAAAACACTTAAAAGACATAAGTAGCATCGGGCAATATTAAAATCTTTAGGAAAGGGTGTGCATTATTTAATGCTCTCCATTTGTTAATTTTTTTTTCCATCAGTAATATTTGTGACAAATACGAAAAGAACTCTTTTTACAGTCAGCAAAGATTAGAATATTGCCCAGTGTAATGCTATGGTAGCATTTAAATAAAATAACATTTGTGAATTATTGTTTCTAGGGGCTTGTACATCTCTGCTACAAATTGTAATTACTCAGTTCAACTGCTACAATTGCGTCTAAGCAGTAGCTTGGGTTTTTATTGGGCAATGACTTAGACACGTGACTGTAATATGCTGCAACTGTGTGTACTGAAAACATGTGAAAAATGATTGAATGTGGACTGTGTATATATTTATGTATAATTTTCTGTGAGATGCTGCTGTTGCCACTTAACATTAAAGATGTTGTAGTGGGTTTTAATCCTAGTGGCCAGTTTTATGATACTGTATGTATTGTACAGCTGATGACAGGAGTTAAGACTGTTCTAGTGAATATTTGTTACATTTTATTGTTGTGGCCAGAGATCATTTCAGAATAAAATTTTATGTCCTACTTTAATTCTCTCCACTGTACTTTGGGTTTTTTTGGAGTCGTAAAGAGAGCCCTTGGAATGCTGTCATTTCTTAAATGCGGAAGGGCCTTCTCAGTCAGTGGCGGCAGTGCCTTTGTCCCCGAGCTTGCTTGCTGGTATCTGTATATAGCAGTCATCTATTGCTGCAGGATGACTCTTCTACTGCTTTATGTGCCTTGACAGCCTTGAATATTGCCCAAAGGCTGCTTTTGCCCTGAGGTTTTAAAAGTTATTCTCAAGACTTAGAAAGTAGTATGTTTTGTATTTTTATTTGCCCCATATTTGAGAAAAAAGATTTTTGGCAGGAATATTGTGGACATGGCTGTTTTTATCTGCTTTTGAAAGATTTAAAAAAGTAAGAATAGATCTGATTTTATGGGAAATACTTGATTGAGGCAGGTACAGTATGTGTTCTTTTTCTTAAATCTGCTTTTAAAAGACCCAGATTTCTGCACTGTTACTTGTTTCAGACTGAGTTTTCAGAGTCTGTCAGACTTTGTAAAGTCCCAGGGTAATGAGAACATGCTAAACAAAGCTGGTAGGCTAGAGTGAGCTAAGTTCTGTTCACAAATACATCCAGAGTAGTTTCACCATTTAGCGCAGAGCTGTCTTTTAAGTGATTGGCCACATTCTCTGCTTGGTGATGTCCGTGTGCACCTCGAGCAGTTTCTCTGAAAAGCTTTCTGGTTCAGGTGAGCCCAGGCTGAAATCAAGGGATTTTAATAGCACTTTTTTAGTGTCTCCTACAGCATAGTTGTGAGATTTTAGAGCACAAACCCCATCAATATTAAATACAGATAAATACAGTTAACAGCCCCAAAGAGCGGTCAGCCAAAAATGACAACCTTGTGGCCTATTTTTTTATGATCATGTTCTTCTGAGGACAAAGGGCTTTTTTTGGTTTTAGTTAGTTAAACTTTTTTATGGAAAAAAGTTTAACTAGCTAACTCCAGCCATCTAATCATCTTGCCAGCTTTTGTACTCTTTTGTCACCATGGTTTTTTCATTTGAAGAAGGGTCAGGGCCCTCTCACTTGATTTCAGTTGTCTGAAGTTGGCTTTTGGCCTGTGCCATTTGCTGAGACTCCCAGTAGCTGGTGGGGAATTTGTGTTGCCCTCTGCCAGCACTTCCTTCCTAGTCTTTCAGAGCTCAGATCCCTCCCTAAAATGGGACCCTTGGAATCCCACCCTGAATGAGAGTCTGTAGTTGCTGTTAATCTCCATAGTGCTTCCTTTTGTGAAAAAACTGTCTCCCTTTGCATATCAGCTGTGCATCTCTTGTTTGTACAGAAAACCCAGTAAAGAATGCAAGAAGTGTAATGATGATCAGCTACTGTTGTTCACTTACAGATGCTGCTGCTTTTCTTCAAGATGACGTCTTGTCCCACTTTTTAAAGATCTTCTTATTGAAAGATCCAGCAGGAATTTTACTCTTGCTCAAAACCTAAGAAATGAAAATGGTACTATGGAATGTATCTGTATAGGGCTGCCTATGGTCAGGAGTTGGTATGGAGAGGCAAAAAAGGTACTTTTAAGACAAATAGGGCCAAGTTTCGGGTAAGCATGATCCTTCTGGGGTTCAGTGAAGGCTTAAGAATTTCGGCTATATCAGGTTGAGAGTGGGAAAGTTGTAAATGCTTCTCAGTGTCTTAAACTATTACTTCAGTGGAAAAACATTCTTTTGAAAGCCTGTCATCATAGACTCTATGCTAATAATTAAAGGATAACACTGAAGAATCTTTTCTGTAGCTAGAACTTTATAAACATTATTATACATTTCAAAATCTGATTTATAGTGCTGTTATGCTGCTAGCATAATCTTATGGTTTATAGTTTATTGTTCTTGAGAGGAAGAACATTCCTTTTCTTTTTCTTGAGTACGTGGTACTAGACATCTCTCAGCCATGAGATACGCTACATCAGAGTGACAGTGGCATTGGTAGAACTGGTTTCTGTTCCTTTGCAGAAATACTCTGCTGCTCTTGGAACTGGGGTTTCTCTGTGTCATTTTCCCTCTTTGATGTTGTCTGCTGTTTGCTTGCTTGTTCATATGTTTGTTTTTAAGAAGTGCTTTCCAGCCTCTGGCTTTGGTGAGTCTTGGATCTCTGCCAACTATCGAGCACTTTGGGATAGGGAGCACTGCAAAAACAATGTTTCTTTAGCTTTTTCCCAACAATAAACAGAAAGTCTAGCTCAGTACCAAACTTCAAAGACAGGGAAAGCACATTCCCCTCCAGCTGCTGGGTCCACACCAGCTGTTAACTTCTACATGAAGTTCAGTAGAAATGCCAGGTGCTGCAGAATGAAATGGCTTGTGTCCATCACTTTGAGGGGGAAAAAGAGACTACAGTGGTCATGACATCTTTTTTGAGAAAGTCTGGGATAGAGGTGGAGCTAGGGAAGGTTTTGTTGAGAGATTCTTGTACTGAAAGCTCTGCATAACACCATGGGAAGTGGCAAATACAGTGTTCCTGTTAACAGAGTGGGAACTGTTAGCTCTGTTTTGCAGACTGTTTTGATTTCTTTACTGTGGTTCGGTTATCTGCAAGCTGCACGTAGCTGTGCGTACCTTCGGTACCTAAAGATGCCATCTGGAGCAGCTGCAAACAGTGAAGTACCATTTTATAACTAACATTGGCACTGGGAAATCCAAAAGCTCTCGTTCAGAGACTGGCTGACCTGACACTGTAGCACCCACGAAGTCCATTTAAGACTCTAAATGCAAAGTATTGCTGTGAGCTGTTAAACCTTGATTGAACATAGTATGGGAGAGAAATGTCCACGAAGCAGAAAAGCAGTTGACAATTGTTTTATAAAGACTTTTGAGCAGGTTTCAAGTATCGTACTGATTTATTTAAGACTATATCTCTTTAATTTAATAGAAGTGGTTTGAATAAAGACATAATACTAAGATTTTTATTTCAGCTTCAATGTGGCAGTAAAAATTCCACATTTAATTATTTTTTCCCCCAACTGTGTGGGTTCTTGCAGACGCTACAAATATACTTTCCTCAAACCATCTAGGTATAGAGATCTATTCTAGTATCAACTCCTGACGGATAAGCAGGACCCAAAAGTAAGGAATGCGTGTGTGTATACAACATATATGTATAGGTATGTATGTGGGTGCACATATATGACTCTTTGAAAAACAAAACCAGAAATTCTGCAGGCATTCTTTGTGGTGCTTTACAAAAGAAAGAGATGTAGCTTTGCTTTCCCTTTGCCTCTTGGAAGTTTCAGTGAAAGTCCAACATTTTTGCATTACACACACATCAAAGCCATTTCTCACTTCTGTACTCATTTCACCGTCGGGGTGCACACAGTGAACCTCCGCTTTCCTGCTGGAGGCAGAGGGTGCTCAGTGAGCAGGAGTCAGGTGTCACCCCAATGACAGGTGGTCCTGTCACATTTTCTGAAGTGGACCTTCATCAGTGAGAGAGTTGTTTTGTAGCCTACCCTGCTTGGCAACTGAAATAATTCCTTTGTGGTTAAAGCCTGAGTCCATGTGCTTAGACTGGGTTTGTAAACTTCAGCTGAGAAAGAAATCCTGAGGCCAAGTTTGTAAAGTCCACAGCTGGAATTAAAAATGGATTTCTAAGCATCCTGGTACTTGTCTCATCCAACTGTGACACTTAAAAAACGGCCTTTAAGACTTGAAAGACTTTTCCGACGTCTGTGCAGAGGCTTTTGCCTGCTCGAGGACAGCCCTCGACTGATGGCCCTGTCTATGCTGCACACAGATGTCATTGCCTTTGGCCACCCTGGGAGGCTGGCGCTCCTCCAGCACTTCTGGCTTCCTCAAGGTACAATGAGCACTTCACGGACAAAACCACTGAGAAGTGTTGCTAAGGAGAGACTAAACATTTGTGTCTCAAGGGCCATGCACGCTGCACAGGAGACTGCACTGCTCCTTGCCTGGGTGTCAGTCCTGTGAGCTGTTCTGTCCTGCTGGACCTGCTCCTCCGCAGACACCTCCCAGTCCTGCCAGCACCCATCTCTGTGCCCTGTTGGGGTGGACCAGCAGGTCTCATTCCTCCTGAGCTAGTCCATCACTGCCTCCAGCTCTGTGTGCAAATTTCTTGCCAAAGGCAGTGAACAGCTGGTCTGGTGCTTCCAAGGTGAAGTTGCTGCCATAGGGTACCCAGCAGGGTGATGCAGCCCACCAGTGTGAGCCCAGCTGTGCACCTGTAAAAGGGTGGCACTGGCCCTGCTCCCCGTGGGGTGCTCATGTCCCTAACAGTGTGTGGAGGCAGGGACACTTTCCCTGTCCTTTGGTGCTCGGTAGAGCCAAAGTGTGATGCTTAGGTGAGTGCTCTCATGCTGCAGGAGAACGAGGAAAGTTCTCCCTACCCTGGGACTGGTAGCATCAGGCAGAGCAGCTTAACACCTGTCAGGGTGGGATGTGAGGAAGCTGTAACACACTGTTCCATTGGCACAGGGGGGAATGTTTCAAATCAGAAGTGTTTGCAGATGGCCTGTCTTAATTAGCTTTGACAAGTACCTAAGTTACTTTAAGTTACACTACAAACAGGATCCTGAAGCTTTCATTTTTGTCACTTTTAAATAAAGCTTTTTCCCTCCTCCTGGTACAGCATTTCCATGTTTTGGCCATATAAGGCTCTTGAGAAGAAACAAGATCTTTACGTAGCTGAGGAGCTATATTTTGATTGACTAAATGATTTATAATTAGGAGGTAGCTCCTGCCAGCGCGCTTCATATGTTGATTGAGAATTGCCTGCAGCAAATCAGTGCCAGCAGAGCTGACAGAAAAGCACACTGATGGCTTCTCAAAGCAAGTACCTTGCAACCCCAAATTTCCTCCTTCCTCATATGACTCAGACAAATTATCTTTATGGCCAATGACTACAGGAGTTACAGGGTTTCGCTCCAAAGGGCGTTAGCAGAACACTTACCCATGCGGTTATTGATGATCTGTTATGTGGGAGTCGTGGTGCTGGCAGCCTTGTTAGAGTCCCTGAATGAACTCTATGAGAAAAGAAGCTGGAGGCAAGTGTGCCTCTGCCTTTGAAGGATGCGAAGCAGAAGCCTTTCCTCACCTGGTAGAGGACACTTGATCTGATTGCCAGAAAGGTGTTTCTGGAGTGGGCTCACTTGGGCAAGATTAGAAAGAGAAAAAAATGGCTGCTGGGGGCCTTTGAAGAGATACAAATGGGGGTTTTTTCCTCCTCTGATGAAATTATGGCATAACAGGCACCTGAAATATTCTAGCCAGGAAGGTGTTGGGCACACAATCCATCCCCAGCTGTAGCAGAGGATCAATATACTACTCTTGGTTCCCAGTGTTTTGGTTTTCCCTCGGCTGATAGTGCAGGGCAGACAAAGCTGAGGAGATCCTCATGAGCTACCCTCTCAGTAGATGGGCTGGTTGGAGGGACAGGGAGCATGGTGGTTGCAGAAAAGTGCAGTAAGTAATAAACAAGGGATCACTTTTCTTCCTCTTGGTGATTTCATCCAGCTCTCTATTGCATTGAACTTTGGTATCAAAAAACAATCACCTGAGCCATGAGTGCCTTACGTATTAAGAAAAAAAACAGATACAAGCCACATAAATTCAGGAGATTAAATATAAAAGTTACCTGTGGAGTACTATTTAATTTCCCTCATGGATCTCAGCTTTCAGAGTTTTATATTTTTATATTTTTTTTTCTACCTTCCAACCAAGACAAGCAGAACTTTTCTGGGAGCATAGGGCCTCAAGGGCATCCACTGTTACAGCAGATACCATTTCATAAAATTCCTTATCTAAATATATTGTTTCTCTGCTATAAAAATAGTTAGCTTACTAGCACCTACTGCTTCTGTTGAAAGACTGCTATAAAACACTGTTTCTCTGATGGTTACAAATGTGCCTTTAGCTTAAAATAGTTGATGATTTTTTTTCATGCTATTTGTTCTTGTGCCAACATTGTCTTATGGCTTGAATGATTCTTCTGCCGTGCTGGTATTTGGACATATAAAGTGTAATCGTATCCCCCTCAGCCTTTCTTTTGCTAGGCTAGTGCTATTAAGCTATATTTGTCTCATCAGTAAAACTAACTCCCCATGTCTGTCCTACTAGGTCTCTGCACCTGTTCTAGCTTCAGTTCAGCTTTCTTAGAGCTGTGGCTGGCATCCTGCTAATGGTCCCACCAGGGGTATGCACAGTACGAAAAACACTCCTCCCTGCCCACTGCCATACTTCACCCAGAGCAACCCAGGATTTTTCTTCTCTGTGTCATGCCAGCAGCTCCATTTGGGCCATTCTTCAGTCCTTTGGCTGCTCCCCTGCCTCTCCTTCCTTGTGCTGATTTCTCTTGGCTGGTATGTATCTGCTCAGCTTTGTTCGATCAGATTTCCGTTGCCTTGTTGTGAGAAATGAAACTCCATAATTCTCATGAGTATATGTAATTTGAGCAGCCAGAACTTTTAGGAAAACATTAGAAATTATGTGACTGTAAGGAAAAAATAATCATATTCAGCATTCATTTTTCAGAGATACATTTCAGATGTGATGCACTTGGCTCTAATCAACATTGATGCATCAAAGTGTTGCCATTACACCAAAAGAAAAAAGGCAAAGATGTTTTCACTTATGTTGCCAAGTCTCATGACTTCAACTGTTTTTCCTCAAATCCTCTCTCCTAGAATTGTTATTACAAGTTAAATTTTCTAACTTTTACTGAAATAAGTTTCTCATTTCAGAAAGAAGTACGTTGTAAACCCCAAATCCAGAGATCAATGCCTATGAACTTAGAAGGAACAGATTACAAAAAGAAAGCAGGTTTAAATCCTAGACTACTGAATTTGCAGGGCATGTAGCAATATTGCTAAGGTTTTCAGAGTATTTAGAGTCTTCAGTGCTACCAAAGCATATGAAATAGTATGATTTGAACTAAAAATGCTGCTTTTCTACATATTTAATTGAGAGTTGCTTCATGGAGAGACATCGTCAGAAGTGGTGGGACTTGCTGAGCCATACCTGGCTATCTTGCATTCAAATGTCTTATGCTGAGTGCTCAGGTACACGGTTCTACTATAAAAAGACATGAAGGAAGATGATAACAGTAAAGCAGCCATGGAAATCAGGAGATATTTAGTGCCTGCGAGGAACTGATAATGAGGCTGAGCTTTGCAATGCATGCTCCCATCATGGGTCATGAGAAAGCCACAAATGGGCTGGCCCCTGCTTCTGCCAATTCCCACTCCTGTGTCACTCATGAATGGGGTGCAGCTGGTGAGAGGGGTTGGATATGCCAACTTGCAGGCTTGAGTAGGATTCACAGATGAGTTTAAGACCAGATTCGAAGGTTTATCTTCACAGTGATATGTTTAGACTGTATTGACCCCTACTGCTGTCTGTGCTGTACTGTGTTCATCCCAAACGTAGGGATTTCTCTAAAAAAAGCAAAGCTGTGATGATGACCAGCAAGGAAGCCTCAGTGTAGGTGTTCACTGCCTGTCCTTTTTATACTGTTTAACAGTGAGCTAAGAATGGAGTTGTCTTGCAAAGAAA
The DNA here is from genome assembly GCA_013399195.1 of Dicrurus megarhynchus. Taxonomy (NCBI): domain Eukaryota; kingdom Metazoa; phylum Chordata; class Aves; order Passeriformes; family Dicruridae; genus Dicrurus; species Dicrurus megarhynchus. The sequence goes on from VXAD01012614.1 coordinate 177,518, forward strand.
GGCTTCTGCTTGGGATTGTTTCTGCTCCTTCCTTCAATACAAAGCTTCCTGGACAAGCTAAGAGAATGCAGTGAATGGAAGCACAAGACGGTATTGTAGATGACTGAATTAAAGTTGGAAAAAAACCCCATTTTTCAAGCACATTTTGAATATTTATTTTGAAATATTATGAGAAGCAGGAGTTTTTAAATCTTAGGTTTTCTTTTGGTTTTATTCCTGAACTTTACAATTTTGGTTTTTTTTTTTTCTCCTGGAACCTGGAGAGAGAAGAAAACAAATTAAAAGTGAAAGAAGGAAACAGATTAAAAGTGAAAGAAGTCAGAGGAAGTCAGTTTAAACATGAAACTAAAAACCCTGCAAAAATTTTGCATAGAGCTTTCATTTTCAGACACACAGAAAATTTGCTGGAAAAAAATCAGTTAAGCAAATGAAGCATATCTACATTTGGATTTTCGGTACAGAGAGGTCTTATCTGACTAAAACTCAAATCCTACTAAGATTTGATTGTCTGTTTAGCTTAATACACATAAACGTTTTATTGCCAGGGTGGATTAGAAATGGTGTTCAAAGGGCTTCTGTAAGCTTTTAATTGCTGTGAGATCTCACAATAAGGACCTTAAGCCCAAAAGAATTCATTTTCTGTGGTGACTGGAAAACATGACAATATTATGGTCTGGCTTCGGATGAATGACAGAGGAGATGACAACCAAGGCCCACTGCTGAATAAGTCAATATTCACACCCAAGGGTTTGCTTTATTTTTCAAGGAGGGCTTAGGGAGCTTGCAGGTACGTTTGCTTCCCCAAGATACTGTTTAGATTAAATCAGTTTAGGAGAGTAAAGGTGTTTCTATTTGACAATGAGCATAGCCAGATGCAACTAAATTCTGCTCCAAGGCTAGAACATATTTAGGTTTTGGCATTATTTATCTGCTTAATAACAATATCTATTTTCTTTTTTTTTTTTTTTTTTTTTTTTTTTTTTTTTGCCATCTTTCATACCAAGGTTATTAGGAAAACAATCAACTTGACTTTAGCCTTCAAAATGGGCAAGGGCCAGGCTCATAAAGCAACCTGCTCTAGGAGCTGGCTGGTTTGTGGATGTTGGGTGATGCAAAAAGCCAAGGCAGAGGAGGAACATGGTTTGGTTACTGACTGCTGCTGTCCAGCTGATGTAATTCGGTAATAGCCAGTGACAGGCAGAAACTATAGAAGATACAAATGATAATTCTTTGGGGAGCTCCAGAGATAAATAATTCATCAAAATGAATTTTATAGTAGGGGTCAAAAGAAATTGAAGACAGCCTGAGTGTTAACTCTCTGAGGGAGAAATTGACAGATTGTTTTCATATGAACTATGTAGGGGGGGAAATACAGGCAAATTAAATATAAATGGAGAATACAACATTGCTCCTACTACCTGGAACCAAAGTAAGAGAGAGGAAATTAAAAAAAAGAAAGCATTACTGAGGAAGTATCAATAACTGAAACTGGTGCTGGATAACAGTGCCAGAGAGGTGCTGGGTAACAGCAAAGGAGAGTGAGTTGTCACAGGTCCATACTGTTGCACACTGTATGTATCGTATAATCACAGCAGAAGAATGTCCTCTTAGTAATCAGCTCAGTCACTTGCCCACAGTTAGGAGCTGATTCATCTCCCCGAAATATTTCACATGGCCGAGTCGGGATACGTCTGTTTGTGAGGGAAGGACAGAAGTGCCGATATGGGACATTGTTCTGGCTCCCACAGGTGCCAGGGACTAACCCACGGGGTGGCTAAAACCAACCCCTGCTGACTGGGCTAAGTCACCCTGCATCACCTGGTGCCGTTCTGCAGCTGCATCTCGGAGGCTGGTTTTCCAGGAGGAGGAAAGCCATCATAGCCCACGCAGCTCAGAGTTCCCAAGGAAAAACAGTGGTGCTTCAACTAAGCAAATTTAATGTCTGTTTCTCTGGAACTGCTTTTCAAAGCGTTTCTTGGTGAAGCTCTTTTTGAGTTCGCCTAGCACAAGGTGACTATTTTTCCACATACCAGGCTATAATTCTGCAACTGTTTGTGTTTGGGTTTTATGTTTGCCTTAGTTTGTGAACTCTTGATTAGTCAAATAACTTCATCCAGACCAAACTTGGTATTTGAATAAACACTGGCTTAGGAATAAGTTGTTATAAGCCTGTGAAAATGGCATGTTGCTTATGTACAGTACAAAATTTTCCACCCAGTCTTATATTTTCAAAAATGGCCTCTAATTTTGTGTATCTAAATTTAGTCACCCAGAGGCTGACTTTCAGAGGTCTTGCCTGCCCCCAAGTTTGAGTGTGTATACTTCACAGTCCCCAGAATAGCTTCTCCAGGCCAATCTGCTTCATTGCAGACCATGTTTTGTGCTATTCTGGATTCATACTTTTTCAGTGTCTGAGAACTGCTCTCTGCAACATATAAAATGTTTTCCACACTGTAAGTTTTGTGCTGCCTAAATCTGGGAAAGTTTCTTTTCTGGAAACTTTAATACTGTCTTAGATCAAAGGTTTCCTTCCTATCCAGACCCAGAAAAAAAAACAAAATACTTTATTTTCCTTTATAATCACATGTAGACTGCAATTGTGAGAATAAAAGGAGAGATGATTTAACTATTTCAATTATTAGCTGAGTAACTCAGAGAAAATCTCCTTTCAGCAAAATGGGGGAGGAGAATCAAAAATAAACCACTTAAAATGTTACATTTTTTGTATGCTAACTTTGTCAAAGGCTGGGAGTTTGCTGCTTTCTCTTCTTCCCCTTGTGTGCTTGCACCTTTTCACAAGGAGGCATTTCTCTTTTCTGATCTGATAACAAGTTAAAATGTAATTCTCTCTCTTATGTGCAGAGATTTTGCTGTGATTTAGGGAAAAAGGATATGCATGTGGTAATGTACCAGTTTCCAAAAATAAATAGAAGAATACTATGGTGGATTGTGCTGCTGGCAGGATTAATGCTCTCTCTTATTACTGGATTCATGCTGGGTGCAGGTAGCATTAAAAGAGGCTGGAAAACCACAAGGGACTCTGCAGGGCTTTTTTCCTCTTTGAGACAAAAAAGCCTGCCTCTCCTGCCAGTTATATGCAACTGCCAGAGCCAGATGAGAAGCAGTGACATGACAAATAAGTGCCTGCAGCACATGACAGGACCAGCCTGTGGCTAAAAGCTTGTGTCCAGGCTGCTTCTACACTGAGAGCAACCAAGCCACTGTTTTTACTCTGAATTCTTCCAGATCACTCCATTTAATCTACTAGGTAAAGTTAGCATTACTTCCATGGCGATATAGCCTAGAAAATAAAGAAGAAGGGAAAGTTGCTGCACTGTTTTTCAGAAAGCAAGAAGCAGCTGAGGCCTGTGCAAGGGATGTCAGCTGCTGCTGAAGAGGAGCGTGTTTTCTTGACTGAGCAAGTAGCAGAGTGCAAGAAGCAGAGTGTGTACACAAAGTCGCTTGCTGGGAACCTACCAGTGAGCTTTTCTCAATGCTTTTTCATGCAACAAACCCAGCATTGTTTGACAATTTTGCAGATGTATGTGCAGACAAAGAATAGGAACTCTCAACCCTTATACCATGAAGGAGCATGGTGCCAGCTTTTACTCATCTCCTGTGATGGCCAGTGGTGTCTGTTGCTGTCTGCCCCATTAATTCACACTCCCTTTGAAGAACAAGGGATGAGGGTAAGTGCAGCCCTGGTGGAGCACAGGGTGGTGGCAGGATCCTGCATTGTATGGAGCAGGGGCAGGGGTCAAGGTCCCCCCAGCTGCTCTGTTCCATAAGACTGACCACAACCTATACCACTCTCCTGCTCCTCAGCTTGGCCAGGGAGCCCTCAAGCAAGCAGGCACTGAACCATTGCTTGTAAATAACAAGCAGAAATAAGCCAGGAGCATGAGTTGGAGGAGGAAGTGGGCTTCCCTCAGTGTGAGACCCTCTAGAGTGAGAAATGGCAGGCAGAAAGATGCTCCTGTTGTCGGTGTGAGGCAGGTATCCTCCAACCAGGACCCCCCAACCCATGTGCAGGGAATCTTGGAGGACATGGGCTATATCCAGTCCACAGTAAAAATCCCCAAATGCTTACAATGCAAGCATAGGATTGCCAGCAGACACAGGTTACTGCTGGATCACAGTTCTTGCTAACAGGGAGAATTCCACTACAAAATTATAATAGAGGAAACAAGGATTTTTCTCATTTTCCCTCTCCATACCTGGATACTCTCTTCTTTCCTTTACTTCTAGGGGGAAAATACAGTGCTGCTCTTCCTTTTCAGGGCCAGACACTGGCACTCCCTAGCTGCAGCATAGGATTAGTCTTATGTTTCTGTATAGGTCTCCCTTGCTCTCAGCTGTCTGACTTTTGGCGTCAGTGCAGAGATGGCAGCAGGTCCCACTGTCCTCATCAAAGCTACTGTAGCATGTTGCTATTGTCCAGTCCCAGGGGGACACGTGGAATAATTTCCCATTGCAGGACTCTGCCTCCGAAGACAGACCTAAGGCAGAGGCTGCAGTGTAGCCCAGCCCTTGCATGTCACTCACGCCACGTCGGCCCTCTTATCACAGAAGTTTCAAGCCCTAACAGGCTAGCGTGGTTTGAAATACCCTCCAGCTGTTTTGTTATTTGTTAGTTCTGTGTTGTCCCTCCTCTGCGGGGGTCTTCATTGGTTTACCACTGTGTATCTTCCTTCTATGGTTGGTCAATTCTGTTATCTCTACCTCATGATGTAATCCCTTAAAACTGACTGCCAGAGAGCAAACGGGGTCTCTCTGCTTAGCTTCCCTTCGAGATAACTACCTCTTGCCCCCCCAGGGCAGGAGGAAAATAAACTTGGACTGTAGCTAACAGAGTTTCCAACTCTTTCTCCTTGCCTTCTGCTACTGGCTTGAACAGCACACCTACATGCTGTTGAGGAGGCATTGAGCTGCACTGGTAAACTGAGGCACGATAATCTCAGTTACCATCCTTCAGTCGCTTGCTCTCCTGGGCTACGGACCACGTTTTCCTGTGGACCGGGCTGGGAACAGCCTGGCCGGCGGGGAACAGAACAGTAGCATTACCCACACAGAATGCCTTTGACGTGAGGCACTTCAGTCCCAGTACAAGAGTCCCAGTATGAGAGCACCTATCACAAACCTGATGCTCCCGATGAATAAATCCCTCTTGCTTCTGGGGTAGTAAAACAAAGGCATGGCACAAATCCTTTCCCACTGTGTGCTTTAAACAAGCTGTTCACTTGCTGATGTTATCTGGACATTACTGGAGGGCGATTTTGTTAATCTAATTCTCCAGAGAGAGATTCTTGTTCACTAAGTTGGTGCTAAATAGGGGTGTTCATTTTTATTTTTCTGCACTGAGACCACAACAGCCAATCTGCAGTGTTAGCTGCTGTGGCTTTTCTCCACACATTTGTCAAGTCTCTAAAAAAATTAATTTCCATTATTTCCCCTGTAAAACAGGATTAACCTGTAGCAAATGTTTATAGCTAGACTTCACTCCAAGAATGGGATGTCTGCTCACTTAGATATGAATACATTGGTAACGTGACACACTGATATGTATAATGATGCAATCTCATGAATTGCTCTCCATAAAGCTTGTGTAACCTTGTACTCTCCATATTGATCCTGGGAGTGACAAATTCCATCTGAGGAAGGCAGCACTTTGAGATATTAAAGTGTAATTTATGGATTCATTTGCTGGGGTTCCAGAATTGATTTCCTTAAATGTTATGGAGAATATCTGATGCAAGTCCCCTGTGATTTGGAACAATATAGTAAAATATCATCAATTCCTAGTTCCCTTTGTAATCATTTAATGAAGGCAGAATGTCCTTTGTTAAATGGGCCTTTTCATTCTCTGGGTGAAGTAGGTGCAACTATAATTAAACTTTCATTTAGAATTGGAACTAAATTAAAATCATATAAATAACAGAATCTTCAGGATTGCTATTTCTAATTAATATGGTAACCGCTCTTGCTGGAATAGATTTTTGATGATGTATTAATAACTCCCAATTTGTATTACATATTTATCTAAGACAATACATTATATTTCAAATTTTTAACAGAAGACTCCCTTAAGGAAGGCTCTAATAAAGTACTCAAATAGATATTGAGTAGTTTTAACTGTACTGCAGATTCTCTCGGTACCTTCTGCTGCTCCTGAAGGTTGCTACAATAAAAATCCACACTGCAATGTGGTGCAACATTTTATCTGGAATGGTGTTCTTGGAGTGCCTTGAAGAAACTGGGTTCTTGAAGTGCCAAGCAGAGTGCTAGCACACTGGCTTGTGTGGCATGCATACACACACCCCCCTCCACCCAACAGCATCAGTTCATTACATTTTTCTTCCCTCCAGGGCTGGTTTGATATGTACTTGAGAGGCTTTGTATGTCATTCTGCAAAGTAGTCGATCCCTAGGGTTTAGGGTTTGGACTGTGTTTCAGGGTAATAAAAGTGTTACTCTTGTGTCTTATATTGAAATGTTTGTAAGGATTTACCTGTTAAATCAGACTCCTCCACAGATATCCTGCACAGCATGTGCTTGTTTTCAATGTGGAAAGAAAGTGCTTCATGTGAAGCTTTAACTGTAACATTTAATTATTCTTACCTACTTCTTCATCTCTGTAGTACTGCCACCAGCACTGGAGTCATGGTGTTCACTGCCCCAGGGTGACAGACAGCACAGGACCTTGGACAGGCTCCACTTGCTTCACTTGCATCCCTCCAGGTCCAAGCATTTCCCTTCAGCTTCCTTGAGTCCTTCCAAACCCAGCTGGGTGACCTGGTTGCAGGTCACTCCGAGTGACTTTGGCTTCTCTAATGTGAACATAAGATGCAAAACAACAGCAGAAGTAATGATTGTTAGAACATAGCAGTAGGCAGTGAACATAATCCTCACTTAGGAGAGGATAAGAAAAGGGAAAGCAACATTATGGAAGACGTTACCCACTTTTTAAAGATACCGTGATGGTAAGGCTAGTACAAAAAAATCACATGGAATATAATTCTCTATTGGCAAGAAGCAATTTTGGGACATGTTTCTATCATTCTGATATCTAGTTGCTCATTGCTATCGTATGTAAAATGAAGTACAAATATTTCTGTGACTGTTGTACAGTCTATGTAACTGTACTCTTGCAACCTGCCTTTACATTTTTGCATAAGAAGTGCTTTAAAATATTAGACAGCCAGCACCAATAAAACAATAACCCTCTCTGATTTACTGAAATGTATAGAAGTATGGAATTTTTATGTCAGAATGTATCTGACAAAAAGTTGTTTTTCACCAAGCTTAGGCTTTTTTATAGGTGGATACACTGTAGACCAGTACAACATGAATCCAATGTCAGTAGCAATGAGACAATTGCATTCAGCATCTTTTGGTTTTTATACTCCTTAATTGCAGAAGAAAAGAAAATTCTCTTACCCTTTGAGCACTGCAATAATTTCAGCAACTGAGCTGAGTCTTTCGAGGGTGGTGAAAACAGTAAAACACTCTTGTGATTTGCTTTTAACTGCTCGGATCAAGGTCCCAGTCAGCCTTCTGGCACGGATCTGCTGGAATGGATTTCATCATCTAGGGGCTGTTCATGCTGTGTTTTGTAATCAAGGCATTTAGTAACTGTAATTCTGTGAGTCCTGTGTATAATTTTGTATGCACTGTTATAATACTTGCCCTGCTGATTTGGCATCACTCGTGGTGGATCTCGCAGGCTCTGATTTGCCCTTGCATTGTACAGACCAACAAGGGGGCAACCTGTCTGGATAGATTCTGACAACAGCCATGTCTGTGCAAAAGGTCCATGTAAAAGTGCCAAAATTCACTCCATCTGACATAACCTTTTGACCTTCCAGGAGAAGATAACTTTCTAGGACCTTCTCGTCACTGCCTTTGGACTGGACAAGCATTCTCCAATGCTGTGACTTTCAAGAGATGCTTTCCTCTAGGAAAGTCCCAATATCCCCCAAGCTGTCTGCTTTAAGCCTGGGTAATTTTATCATGAGTTTTCAAGAAATTATAGAAGAATGACAAAATTACACAATAATTTATGCTGGATGGACCTTTGGAGATTGTCTGTGCCAATCCCCTGCTCAGACCTCATTTAACTTAGACCACATTGCTCATTTGTTTGGTTGGGTTTTGAATATCTTCAAGGATGGAGGCTCCACAGCCCCTCTGGATACCCAGTCCAGTGTTGGTTCATCCTAGTGGTGATTTTTTTTCCCCTAATGTCTAGTTAGAAATTCTTTTGTTGCAACTCACGTCCGCTGTTTGGACAAACATGCTGGATGTAAGACTTTCATGCAATGTGACACCAGGCTCCATCTGCTGTGTCTGTACTGGTGGAGTTGGAAGTTCTTTAACTGTAGGGCTACTTGGACTATTTGAAATCAGCTGTTGGTCTCAGTCCAATAATGTTACCTGTGTCACAGAGCTGCCAAGGTCATTTAAACTGCTTGTCAACTTTTCTAGCAGACTGAATGAAGAAGATAAGGGCTGAAAGGACAGATGAAGCCATCCCCTTTGTGCCCAATGAGCTCTTTTCAGAAAGGCTTAAAGGATACTTGCCAGCAGCCTCCGGTGCTTTGCTGATGCCTGCCCCAAGTTTCATGTCTCGCTAAGGAGAGGGGTGCCTTTTGCCAGGGCAGTCATTGCAGCACTTCCTGTGAACAGCAGAGGCTGTCTCTCTGCACTCACCAAGCTCCAGTGACTGCTGCCAAACTGGTGCTCTGTGACAGGGCTCGTTCTCCCAGCCCATCTGTCTCTTGCATCAGGCCCAATGCTAGCCCTAAGCTAGCATGACGCTGGCCATACACTCCTCATCCCACCACACACCTCTGTGCAGGGAAGGGAACACAACAGTTGCAGTCCCGGCATGAAACCTCTCTGCCCACCAGCCCACCTTCTGCAAATAATGGGTATTCCCATCTGCTTTTCTGAGGAGTGTCAGGAAGAACATACTGTCAGATCTTGGCCCATTTTAACTATTGCACACACTTCATCTTGCAGATCATTGTAGGGTGGACCTGCCTTCTTGGTGCAGACTTTATTTCAGTATTTTCACCTCAACCAACTGGGGTCCCTACAGACTCCGCTGTGACAGCCACCAGTGCAGAGTCTGCAGTCCAGCTGTGTCCAGCTCTAGACAGACACAATTTATTTTTATTTTGCTATGACAGAGGTGGCTTGCATTTCTTTGGCCTTTAACTTCCGTGTTCTTTGTCTCGATGATAAGTGATACAAAACAGGAAACATCCTTATTATGGTAGCATAGCATTATAAAGTAAATTAAAAAAAAAAAGCGTAAAAAATAGTCAAGGGATTTGAGAAGGCAGTGTGCCAAGAGCCACTGCAGTACACTAGGCATGGGGGGACATCATAGCGAGTAAATGTTCGGTGCCCCTACAGAAAAGAGTATATCCGGCAGAGATAACCTTCTTAACCAAAATAAATTGAGAGTCAGCAGAAAGATTTTCATCTGCTCATCTATAAAGCTCTTATCCATAAGGCCTGATCCTGGGCAGCTGCTTAGGGCAAGCTCTGACAGCACAGGCTTTTTTGTACTGAAGGCACAGGATGTCTCTCTGCTGTTGGGCCTTCTGCAAACAGAAGCATGTCCCTTCTTTCCCAAAATTTCTCCTACCAGAATGAAAGGTGGTCTTTGTAGGTCTCCTGGAGACACTCTCCCACCTCTGGATCCTTTTAAAAACCTCTCTGGGCAGACATTGTTTGAGTCTAATACCATTTGATTCGTGTTCGTTGATGAGGACTGAGACAGAGACAAAAATTGTCCTTGATTTCAGACATTCCTGTGTCATAGACCTGTCTTTAAAGATCTGAGAAAGATTCTGCTGCTTCCTTGTCAACTTTCAATCCTCAAAAATGATCAGAGCAACTTTTTTTTTCAGTAAGCAATACCTTTTTAAGCATAGGAATTTTTCTTCTGTTGCTCACTGTAATGTTTTCTGGCAAGAGAGAGGACATATAATTGGGGACAGGCTTTCTCAAGTCTGATTTTGTAGATCTTAGGTTTGGGTTTTTTAGAATCCTTCTATGACAGATAACTATATGGCAAACCTAGCTTGGTAGCTGCCAGAGTTATTCCTCCTTACTTTAGCTAATGCTTTCCCATCTCTCCCCTTTCCCACCCTCTGTGCCTAAAGTCCCAGGGCTGAGTCTGAAACATAACCAAGTCCGAAACAGAGACCAAACCCTATATGTGATTCACCAGCAGAGATGGGCAGTTCTCAGGGCAACAAGGGCACAAGAAAGTCTGAGGACTGTTTTCACTGAAGTTCTTCATGTATTAGGGAAGGCAAGAAAAACACCATGGTTGCTCATGTCTTGGCTGGAATTTTTAGCTAAGGCTTCCTGCATACCTCTGAAACACTGAAGAGCATTCTGGACATCTTGGCCATGCTGCCAGACCTTGGCTCCTACATAACTCCTCTGACTCCCAGCATACTTGGAACACACGCGAACTTCAAGGGTGTTGGTAGGTTGAAAAACAGGCTTGGGAATCCAACTTCAGCTTTGATTTTTTTGGAAAAGTATGCTTTCAGTCAACAAAGTGATACAGGGCTTGGCCTGGCTTTCTTTCAAAAGCCAGGAGTGCATTATACAACTCATGTAGTCTCTGCTCTGATGCGAGCCTGCCTTCAGAAGGCTGTGGATTTCTCGGATAAATGGTGCCTTATCTAATTAGTTATTTATATATCAACAGTCTCCACAGAGTGCTGAACACTGAAAAATTATATCATAGGTGTAAGGAGGAAATTAAGCCTCATGCTTTGAAATTGAAGAAGGCATTAACAATTCTGGCAATAACTTCTCACTACGTCCCTTCACATAGGCTCTTTGTGATCTTTCTTGACCCCGAGGCTGAGCTCTGGAATGTAAGTGCAGAAGCCCCAACTCTGCACTTTTTTCAGAGGCTGATACCTTCCAGTTTCTCATTGAATCCACTCAGCCCCCTCGCAGTAGAAGTGCAGCCCAGCTAAGCCAAACAGCCTCATCTCAGTTTGGAGCAGTCCGTCCCTGGAAAGGAGCCAGGGAGAGATGGATTGCAACCCTCTCACAGCAATCGCAATCTGCCCGATGCAGTCCAGACAGCTGTCTGCTGCAGATTTGATTGAGCTCACCAAAGACCTCCACAAGCTACTCATTTCAGATGGCAGTCCAAAGGGTGAAGGCTCTCTGTCCTTTTTGCAATCCAGTCTGCCACTTAAGCATTTCCCCCATTCTTTAAAGGTCAAAATTAAATGGATATTTCTTTGCCACTTTACAGACAAATGCTTTGATAAGTAACTGCTCAGCAGCCATTGGGATGAATACAGAATGTGGTAAATATCCTGACAGACAGATGAGCTTTTTAAAATACAGGATTTGGTTTGTAATAAGGCAGAGGAGGTGAATTTTTGATTGTTAGATTTGGCAGGGGTCTGTCTCTTCAAGTTATTACCTTCTGTGTCGAGTGAGTACTGACATTAGATAGTCAAGCTGCATAACACATGGAGATTTTTAGTATTCAGTAAATAAATATGCTTGCAGTTCTCCAGCCCTGGAGTAAAACTGTTCCCTCTGGCTGAAGGGGCTCCAGCTGCTGCACTGACAGAATGAGCCAGAGGTTAGGTCAAGGTATTGCTCAGGGCCAGCCTGCTCCCCACAATGACGAAGACTTCTCCAGGGACACAAGAGCCTTTTTTCCCGAAAAGATTCCTTAAAAAGGTATCCAGAAAACAGAATCACAGTCTCTGCTCTCAAATGAGTGTATGTTCCCTCTGTATTTCCATAGAGACCTGCGTATCACTGGATATTAGCAAGGAAAACAAGAAGCTGGATGTTTGTTAGAGCCACCCAGCAATGTTGCAGGAAAATGAAAAGGTTTTGCATAAATGTGTCAGCAAACCTCTGCCAAAAACGCAGACAGAAAGCTGGCAGCCTTTCTGCCAGGCTGTCTCAGATCTCCTAGAATCTTGCAGTTTGAAAGAAAGAGAAAATCAAATTGAATTTTTAAAAACCATTGAATCAAACACCTCATTGGGTACACTAATCGGGTAATGCTGACACAAACCCACCTGGGACATGCTGATACCACGGTGTCCATAAAGCTTGCTCAAACTGGTGCCATGTGCATCCTCTCATACTGCTTCTACAGCACAACCTCAGATGAAAGCCTTTGCCTTCCTCTCCCTTCCTAGCTTTAGGAGGGTGATAGAGGCCAGTTCAGTACTCAGAGTGCACCTTCCCTGGTTCTTTCGCTTGCTGGAAGACCTTTGCTAGTTTTTGTTTTCATTTGAAAATGCCTGATTTCATTCAGTGTTGTGCATCATGGGTCACTTCAGTCAGCCTCTACACTAAACCATATTTATTGCATTCTGCCATATTATAGTTGACTGTACCCTGCCATTCTTCTTCTTTATAACAATAAAGCCTTAAAATTAAAGCAATTTCATTTTGGATAGAAAAATGTAATAAGCTCTTGAGTGAGCCTGTGAAAGGTCACAGTTGTTCTAAATAAATATTAAAATCGATGCATGATATTGGTGAATTCTGATGAGAAATCTTTATTAAAAACTGTTTTTCATTTTTAATAAGAGGATCTGCAAGCCTAAATATTGAAGGTCTTTGTACATATGTATAGGAGCATACACACATCTCATTGGCACACAGCAGTGTTTGTTGTGATTCCAAATTCTGAAGTTTTTCACAAACTCTAGTGAAAGAAAATATAAATTCTTCATATAATTTAGGTCCAGGTAATAAGATGATTGTAAAAGGCAAGGGGAATTTTTTCATAAGCTTCATTATTAGAAATGTTCTACTACTTGTTTTTTCACTTAATGGCACTTACCTAAGCCATGGCAAAGGTCCCATGCAGTGTTATGTGTAGAAAGTCATACTCTCGGTCTTCAAGTACATGTGATGTGCAAAACAAAAGGAAACAGGAAGAGGGGCAGTGTGAACGCTCTTTTCCTCCTGTGAGAGTGGAAGCACCATCTTGCTGCCTGACCATCCTTCCTCAGATTGTTTATTCTGGGTAGTTTGTGGGGAAGTAAGCTTTGAGGTGGGTGAGTGAAAGTTACTTTCATGAATGATGAAAGAGATTTTTCTGATGGTAAGGGGAGAAGAAGAGAGGGCAAACATGGGCTCATGGGAGAAGTAGAGATTCAGGTGACCGAGGATCCTCCTGGTGATGGAGTGACAGTAACCTTTAAATATGATGACAAGACAGGAATTGTATCCCAAGGGGGTTTGAGAGGTAGGATAAAAAGTTTGATGTGGTAGAAGGTGAAATTAAGCTAAAGTTTAGCAGAATGGGTCCCAAACTATTGAAATACTGTATGTTTAAGAATATAACAAAACCTCAAAGCTTTTCTTTCTAAGTAGCATTTATTTATTTTTGCATACCTTTCAGCTTCCACAGTCCTCAGCTTCTCTGCCAGGTTGCAAGCAATGAACTGCTTCTAACAGCAGATCCTATGCATTTTATGCAGGTCCCTCTGCTAGGTGGTGCTGGGCATGCTGGTGGCACTCCAGGGATGAGCTGGCTGTTCAGTGTGCCTTGACAAGCTTCAAAAATGTTGTGCCTCCTTGTTCCTGTTAGACTCATTGTACCATAAATATCTTATGCCCAGGTTTTATTTCGTTTATTATTTCATTGTCCATTTCTATTCAGCAACCTCAGATACTTCCCATTGAAACTGCTCCTTGTCTTTTACATTTCTTCACTCAGAATAGTGTTTAAAGGACAGCTTTGGTTATCGTTCTTTTGTGATACCCTTTCTGCTCCTGCCACAGTTTAACTTGTGACACAGTTTACACAATATAATGAGGGTTATCATTTGGGTGATTAAATCACTATGTTTAAATACCCTCTTTGAGCTTGTTGCCATTGGAACAGACTGTGTGGTTGCTGATGTTTTCACAATGGATCCCTTAAATTTGACTAGTCCTCCTGCTTTTCTGAGCTTCTCAGCCTGTGGACTGTGGATTACGTGTTCAGAACTTGGGTTTTGTTGCAGGCAAAATAAGGACATTGTTTTGTCTCTCACAGCCTTTCAGAAATGAGAAATGCTGTTGAAAAAGCTTTGCCTCGCAGGAGTTTATGGCATGGAATGATCAGCACACAAGCTATGGCACATGTTGTACAGTGCATGCCATTACCTGCTCCATGTCTTAAACTAGAGAGTGGAAATCAGTCTTGTAATCAGCCCCTGATTATGCTATTTGCTGTTGTTACGTGCTGAAGGAGGAGAGCATCTGCTGCTTCTTTTTAAACACTTGTTAATGAAGCAAGCCTTCCTGCCAAGAATATAAGTGAAGGATTGCTGATATGCCAGCAAGAGAAGACTCGACTGGGAGATGTATCTAAGGTTCGTGCGAGGTGTGAAATCCTCCTGGAGATGGGTGGGGGATTGTAGCTCTATGGCCAGCCCCCTGGGGAAGGGACTGTCCTCCAGCCTCTCACAATTCAGAGGAGCCTTCATCTGCTTTGCAGCCCTTCTTCTGCAGAGGGTTGTTTCTGGAGGGGTGAACACTGAACCCATCAGCACCTGTCTTCTGCAGCCTTTGGCTACCTTGCTGTTTCTCCTCACTAAGGAACCTTTGCATTGTCATTTTCTGGCTCTACTTCCATCTCCCAGCAGAGCCCTTTGACTTGTAGTAGTGATTTGCTGGGACTTGGGGGCTACTTAGTTGAAATAGCAAAGCTGATGCTTCCTTCCTTGTACTTTCCAGTGGTAGCCCAGGAATCTGGCAAGGAGAAATGAACCATCCAGCTTCAATCTGCATGTTTTTTCTGGCCTAGGACATTGTGAGCTATTCTCTTCAGAATGTGACAGTGTCACTGTTTGCAACTGAGCCTCTCCTTGGAGCATTAATAATTTTTTGGGATTTCACTTTAAAAAATAATGGAATAATGGCAAGCTAGAACATCCAAATAACTTCTAAATTAGTGTGGTTGGTGCCAAGTATATCAGCACTAAGCCAAAAATCCAAAATCTTGGACAGCAGATCATTCAGCTAGTTGATGTATATTCATTAATTCTTATGGGAGTAGGGAGGGAACAATGCACAAATGGAAGGGAATTCTCCTCTTCAGTTTATGTACAGAAATATTAAAATGGGACTGGTTTTGTTTAATTGTTAAATTCCAGAGTTGTTCTGGTTTGGGGTTTTTTTTTTTTTTTTAATCCTACTTTTAGTCAGGGCAAACAGTTGGAGAAACAATAGCTAATTTAATTTGTCATCTTTTGCATGCACAGCTGTGGATGGGAAAGCAAGCTCTGTTTAGGCATCCCAGACCTTCATGATTCAGCCTTGCTAGATTTAAGCCATTTTAAGAAGCATGCTTGGTTACTAATCTTTGTGTGAGAAAATTCAAAGCTCCTCGAAAGCTGGAAATGTTGAGTTCACAGCTCAAAGTCTGTTCCAACCTGGGGGCTGGCTCCCTGTGTGTTGTCCTCTTCGTTGCTTAGCACTGCCTGTCTTTCACAACATTTAATCACAGGCTTGCAAGACCATACAGAAAGTGGGCTACAAATAGCAACTTGCAGGGGAAGAGTCTCAAGGGTTTTCCCCTCCTTTCTGACAGCTGTCACTGAACAGTGACACAAACTTTTTGTTTAGTGGTTGTTCATCTCGTATGAGCTCTAAAATAAAGCCACCCAATTAAATGCCTTTCAAAGTGTTGTTTTACTACTAATCTTGTGTTAAGGGATAAAGGGACAAAAAAGGAATATTGTGTGATTTGTTACCCATTAAAAGGATGACTGGTGTCTCATCTTGCATTTATACTCTTAATTTGAAGTTTCCTATTAATCATTGAATCCACGTGAACTCAGTGAAGTGCAGCTACTAGCATATAAGCCAGCCACCAACCAGAAAGCTGACAAGAATTGAAAGGTTGAGTGGTGGAATTGCAGATTTTCTTTCAAACCATTTTTACTGTAAGTGGAGTGCTTTGGAAAAAACAAAACAAAGCAAAACAAAAACCACCAAACACTTGCCCTTTTGGGCTATTCTGTTTTAACACCCTAGAAAGTATTTCTGCTAAAAAGATTCCCAGACCTGCGTCCACATCTCCTTTCAGTCATATTAACCCAGGCTGTACAGAGGAACAGATCAGCTCTTTCTTGTTTTATAATTGTCATTTCCTTTTAAATTGTTTTAAACTTGCTTTGTTAGTGGTAAAGAGGACTATGTTTTCTTTCCACCCAGAGAATGGCAGCATGATGCAAAGAAGCAGGAAGACAGAACACCGTATTCCAGTGTAATGTATCCATTAGCAAGGGACAGGCTAAAGTCACAAGTTTTGCCCTGAGATTTAAAAACCAAAGTGATGAGAATCCAAGCCCCGAGCACTGTGGGTGACCTGACTTTTGCTTTGTGGGCTCTCCGCAGCGCCAGCTGTGTCACTGTGCTCAGGAGCATCCCTTCGCCTCCCTGCTCAGTGAGCCCCTCTTGATGTGCCAAATTTACCTGCCCTACTCTAGCAGGGAGTTGTGGAGAGGCACTGGGAGAAGATGGTTGTGGGCATAACAAGTCTGCAGGGCAAGCAGGTTTCCAGACCACGTGTGAGGAGAGATCATTTTAATTGCCATGAACAACCCTGTAAGTAAAATAGGTTGGCACCGCTGGGAATGCTTGGTGCATGGAGGGAGCCAGGTAGGAGGAACCTGTCTCTGAGTTACTGTATGTCCTTAGGCTTTCTGCAGGTGTTCAGAAGCTTCTCCTCAAGGTCTTCCCTTTACCCTGATGCAAAAGCATCTAGAGAGCCAAAAAATTTCAAGGACTGTCTGCACAAGACTCTATGTGTTAGAGTTCATTCTCACAAAGAGAAAAATCATACTTCAAAATTGCTGCATGTTCAAATTCTCCTATAACAATATTCAAAAAAGGGTTTGTTTGGGATTTTTTCCCTAGAGCTCTCTACTCTTGTGCTAGTATTTGCTATTTACCAAACAAAGCACTGTTTTCTTCTGGACTGTTGCTGTCAGAAGAAAACCCAAACCTTGAAAGCTTAGGTTTAAAGTGCTGGGGTGGACTATGTGTGTGTATGTGTGCGCATCACTGATACATGCTGCTGTACCTGGAATCTCGTGTCCCAAAACAGTTTGTTGAAAGGACAACCCTTCAAAAGAGGAGAGGAAAGGTTATTTCCCTGAATTATTTTAGGGAAACCAGGTATCCAAGAAGTTAAGGACTGGTCCAAGAAAAAGGACTGGTTCAAAGCACTGTGTCTATGTGCTCACTTTTCTGGGGTCTCAGCAATTTCTAACAGCAGCTTAAATGCTGTTTATGAAATCTGGAAGAGAATTTTACTCACAGAGGAATCCTTTTTGTACACATGAGTCCATATCCTCCTTCCCCAAAGACCTGTGTGACTCACTGGCATGAGGAGCCTGGAGACTGAGTGGTTGGTGGGGACCCCAGATGTGTGACACGGGTGTTCCAGCTGGTTGTGTGACACTCTCAAGGATATTTGAATATTGTTATCTGTCATCGGCTGTTCCTGGTTTTATACTATCTCATATCCACAGTTATCACAGTTACCCATCTCCTCAATGAGTCATTGCATTTTCACCTTCACATCATTGTGGCCTGGCTAAAATATAGTTAAAACCTTCTAGACCAATACTCTCCTTTTTCTATTGCTATTTGATCCTGGATTCTGGTTTATGTTTAACTAGGTTTTAATTTAAGTTTGACCTTCTGCTATCTCAAGATGCCTCCTGCACTACAGTTTTTCTACTCTGTCTGTCACTTCCTGAGACAATCTTCATCGAATTACTCAATTTTTTTTTATCTGGCTGCCATGTACTTACACTAATTCATCTATTAAAACACAGGTTAAAAATAATGTTCTTAGAGCCTTAGTTGTCTTGGAATTTTTACTTACAGTAAGAAGAAATTATTATTGCATCTGATAAATATCATGTCTGTATCTTGGTATAGAAGAGCTCTGTATTCATACAAGTTCTTCTCAAGGAGAAGAATAATATAAGCAAAAATTACAAACTGCTTTATTTTTCATTCAGTTGCATCACTGGTATTTATACCAATGCCTTAAGCTTATCTCAAAGTCACTTTTATTAAAGTCATTTTCAAGCTCAACCTAAAAAATGTCAGTTGTATTATTTACTCTCCTTCTGAAGTAAAAGTTAGTTGTGATGGTCATGAAAGTCGTATAGGTCTGGGAGCATAAGCCAAAATTTTATATATTTATCATTTTTTAAATATATCAACAGCTATGATACTTTTGGAGGGGACTTTAAAAAGTCTGAAAATTAAATTTCACACAAAAAAGCTTGCCATAAGTAAGAAAAACATTTGTCTTTGTCTTTCTTTGTTAGAAAGATCTTTCCAGCCACTGCTTTTTTCCTCTTCCAACTCTTTTCTTTCCTCTGCTGCACTATTACCAATGCAATGCAGCAATACTCTACAGATGACAGGAGGGTTTTTGTTGTTGTCAGGTATGAGTCCCCAGGGTGCACATTTCCAGGTTTTCACAGCACTGCCAAGGACAGTGGTTTCTTTGCTTTTCCAACAGCCCGGCAGGAGCACGGTGTGGTGCTGGTTTCCTGGGCATTTTCCTGTGCCAAGAGGGAGTGGAGTCAGCCGGGTTTACAGCGCCGGGCGGCGGCTGAGACCAGGCCAGCTTGTCCTCGCCCTGTCTCCGAGCCAGCCCTCAGCTGTGTACGTACCTGCCCTTCGAGTGCCGTTTGCATAAGGCTTTGCATGTGTTTGATACCGGCTTTGAGGAACAGCCCTCAGCTTTTCAGAGGAAATCAGAGAGCCGTTTGTAGAGCTCCCAGTGCTGGGCTGCCTTTCCAGCCTCTCAACCAGGAAGAGCATCCTTGCTCCCCTGCCAGGACCAGCCCAGGTGGGCTTCGCTGGAGAAGTGCTTTGATATCTTGGTTGTAAAGAACATATTAAACGTGCTCAGAGGGAGGAACTGTTTGCTTGTGGGTCTGAGGCAAACTGGTTAAGTCTATAAGTTCATGCGTAACATACCAAGATGACAGGTTTTCACTGGGATTGGATTTAAGTAATGTATGTATGCAAATCCAAACTTTTGCAGCAAGCTCCTGTTATAATTTTTGATGTCAAAGATGACTGGCTTGATTACAAAAGGGGAACAATTTTAAATCACCTTTGCTATCCTCAAACAAACAATAAGTAAATTCCCTAAGCCCCAGCTCCTTATACAAATAACAGTGCATCATATCAGTCATACATAACAGCTGCTACCTGTGTTCCCTCTAACCACAGGAATGCAGAAAGGAGTTCTTAGAGCAAACAGCATACAGTTCTGCACTCCTTTCAATAAAAAAGCAAGGTGCATTTGAAGACAGTGTGCTTCAAAATCCGTGAGCAGGACAAACCTGATTTGCTGCTCTTTGTCACAAAATAGCATTGTAAGTCACTCCAGTGTGGAAGGTGCTTTGTCTAGCCAGCTGCTGCGATAGGCTTCACCACCAGGAAGGCTTTGAATGGATGGCACTGTGGGTGTGGGGGAAGGGGACCTGCCCCAGCTGAGTAATGAATGTCTTGCTGTTTGGGCTGGAGTCCAGAGGGTGAAAGTCTGAGCAGGTCAGGTTGTTGCTTCCTGGTCTTCATGGCTGGTTTTTCTATTACAAAAATGAAGCCTGTTGGCAGGCATGGGAAAGAAAATGTGCACTGCTTGGTGCCATGCTTTCCCTACCCTGGATCAACATGTAGGTGTCCCTGAGTCCTCTCGTAAAAACCTCATACAGCTGTAAAATGAGCACATGCATAAAAAACAGCCTGATGATTGTAGAGTTTTACTACTGATAGAATATGAAAGAGAGAAAGGTTTCATTTTGTTGCTATTTATAAAGATAGACCAGAATGGACCTGCTTAGGCTGCCATTTCTGTTTAGCTAAGTGTAAATTGGCAGACTTCAACCTCTGAAAGGTTTCTAAGTTGTAACAGAGTGAAGCACTGACCACAGACATGCACTCACAGGTCAGTTCCTCATAGGTGTACTTTAAACACAACTCCCCAAACTACTCAGTTCATGGCCCTGAAGCCTGAAATTGGAGTAATCGGATATAAGGTTTTGTGTTTGTCAGCCCGGCTTCCCCCAGCTGAGCCTTGCAGTAAATCCGTTGGGTTTCTCTACATTTGTGACTTCCAGAAGTGAGACTGCCAGCCGCCAGCTCTAAGTGTAGGAAACTACTTATCCCTAAGATGGTAACAAGACAAACTGGCACCTTTTTTTTCCTTGCAGGATTATCTATCGTCATCAATCACATCTCATACTTGTAAACTAATTAATGGTTTTCCATGTCAACTGAGTTTTTGTTGCCCGAGTTCAGTGGTGAGCACAAAGAACCAACGGAAAAGTTTGCACACATAAACACCGGGCACCTTGGAAACAAAACAGAGGAACCTGACCTGCTTCTGCAGGATGTGAAACCAGATAGTACAGGGAGGGCACAGACATGGTGGAGCAGCTAAAGTCACTAGAACACACATATTCAAGGGTAGGCATTGCTCAGAAATGCAGGTATAGTCAAAGTGACATTCATGGCTGTCAATGAATTTCAGGGATCTGAGAGTGGAAGGAGCAAGAGGTGTTGTAGTTAAGAGAAAGTTCATTTTGGTCCAAATAGTTTGGGGGAAGGGAGTAAAACCTCTGTTGGAACAGTGCTGAGAACTGGAAAGCACTTTCTTTCCTCTCTCAGCCATCACATAACTAAACCTGCAGCCTTAAAGCTTCCTTAGCCACCATACTATTTCCTTTCTCTTTTCTTGCTGCCTCATGAATCTCCACCTGAACTCATGTTTTCAGGACTCTAACTGGATTTCTCCATGCCTTTCACAGGCTGGACTGAGCAACCTCTCATTACAGTCTGCAGATTATAAATAATGCATTGATAAGCTTCGCTCTTTGTTTGCACAATGTCTGAGCCACCTGGCTGCATGTGCATTTCCCTTAGTTGGTGTAATTGTCCTCTTTGTTTAAAAGTATGCTTAACCTTTATATTCCAGGAGGGCAAATCTTGGGAGGCAGCTCTAGAGAGAACAAGATGTCATCTCTGCCTAATATGAAACATTTTCATTGTGAGAGCAGGAAAGCCTGTTTTTTACTGGAGGGCCTTAATGCCACCTTCCCAGTGACCCTCCGAGCACCCATCCCTCCCCACCGCATTGCCAGCACTGGTGTGGGGTCTCATCATGCATGTCCAGATGTGCCTTGTGCCCTGAGCGGGAGTGTCCTGCAAGGGCTGCCACAGAAAGAGCTTGGCCACCACCTTGGGCAAGTTCCATGGCTTTCTTTGTGCTCCGTGGTCCTCCAGACAGCACAGAGCTGAGAGGATGAGGATCACAGTATCCTGCCTCATAGATAGACTGAGGAATTTTATCCCAGTATTGATATGCTTGTTCATGGTTGTAAGAAGTCTCAGGTCATATGAAGGGGTAGAAGAAGCATTTTTTTTAAAAACTGAAAATCTTCCAGACTCAGAATAACTGAGGGATTAAGGCGTCCTAAATACATATCCCTGAGAGATTATAGAGGTTGATAATGGTCAAATCCTTCTTGTCTGGAACCACAGATGGCTTTATAGCTAATGTGGCTCATTTGCCCTTACACTCTCTGTAAGTCTCTGATGTATAAAAGTTACCTGCCAAGCTCCACATCCATGTGGCAGGACCGTTTCTTACATCCAACACTGACCAAGGCGTGTTTTCTGTGTCATTGTAAGAAAGTCCATACAAATTGTTTTTTAATTTAGATTATATTGCTGTAATTGAAGGTTCAAGATTTAAAAGAGAAATGGACCAAATACACTGCTCACCTAATATTAAAGAACATAAAATTTCTAGGAGGTAAGCCAGGAGGCCAGTAAGAACCAAGGAGCACTCTATGTTTTGAAGAATAATAATGTGATTGCAAGTGTCTGTATGATGCAGGGCAAATGAGTGGGTTTAAAATGTCTTACTGTAGATTGAATTGAGATGAATCACCGTAATTTTTAAGGACAGTGTGTCCCTGGTGTGGAGAAAGCCAGCCGGTACTTCCAAATGCACGAATGTAGGAGTTTGTGTATTCAATTCTTCTCTCCACCAGGGACTCCTCTGCAGGATGCCTTTTATGTCTCACATGTAGAGATGAAATGGAATTAAAAGGTCAAAATATTCATCAGTTTCACTAACAACAGCCCAGTGCTCATCATTCTTGCAATGGCCTCATGGAGAGCTTCCCAACTCAACCTTGATGTAGCAGGCTGAAGAGCTTGGGAAGGTGGGTAAAACATCAGGTGCTTAGGTTGTGTCAAACTGTGTGCTTCTCTGCCTACGCTGGCGCCAAGATCTGCTTTGTGTTGGATATGGATGTGTGAGGGGAACTGGGGACTATAGATGAGTACATTAAGGAGAAGGAGATAAATGTGAACACCTTGGTCTGCTGTGGGTGAGAACTGCAGATATCTACAGAAGTATGCTTAAGCAACCCCCATCCTGACCTCACCTTAAATGTCTTGATCAGTCTCTAATTGCTCTCTTGCCTCAGCACAAGGTTTCCTGTTTCTCGCGGTTTGAAGCTGGCTAAGCGCCAGGCACCCATGAAAAAAACCACCTACTTATTTTCCTCTGCTATAGCTGAGCAGAGGAGGGGGAATTGAAAACTTCATTTTTCATGAGTTGAGATAAGGATTATTGAAAAAAAACCCAAAACTTTAAGGCAAAACAGGTTCAAAACTTAAACAGTATAAAGATTTATTATTAACAGAATTAAAAGTAAAAAGAGAACCAAAGCAAATCTTCAGAATACCTTTCTTTCCCAGTCCTTCCCTCCTTCCACTGACCGTGCAAGGAAACAAAACATGGGGTTTTGGTCAGTATTTCACTCCTTAAAAATCTTTCTTCAGTATGCTTAAGGAAAAGAGTTTCTTCTGCTGTGCCATGGGATCCTTCCCACAGGAGATAGTTCTCTGCGAATTTCTCTAGCGTGCTTTTAACTTCCACAAGCAGCAGTCCCACCCGAACCTGCTGCAATGTGAGTCCCTCCCATGGGCCAAGCAGTCGTCTCACGACTGCCCAGTGTGGGTCATTTTAGTTCATGGGGTTTAGTCTTTTAAGGATGAGCTGTTCTAATTTGGAAGCAAAGGCTCTCTTCCTCTATCTCTGAAAGCAAGGATCATATCTCTCTGAGTTCCTCACTAGATTACAGCTTTTCAGTATCCACACGCTCCAGCATGAGCACTCTTCTTCACGGGCTGCGCATGGATCTCTGCACCTCCCACGCACCTCATGAATTACAGGGAAATAATTTGTTGTATTATAGTCCTCACCACGGCTTGTGGGAGAATCTCAGCTCTGGCCCTTGGAGCACCTCCTCCCTCTCCATTTTTCACTGACCTCGGTGCTGCCATGTTGGTTTGCCTCACCTGTCCTCGCGTGTCCTTTTTCTCTGACTTGGAATAAAGTTGGTGTCTGTAAGTTGCAGGTAAGAGGTTGATCTCGTCTGGGCTCTGCATCGGGGAATTGCTCACCATGTCTCTCGCTGCAGGCCACGTGGTCCCTGCTGGCACGCATGGCCGGTCCTGGCCGCGTGGTCCTCACCGGCACCGCACGGCGGCTCCGGCCTCAGGAGGGCCCGGCTGTGCAGTCCTGCAGTCCTGGCCTCAGGAGGGCTCCGGCCGTGCTGTCCTGGCCTTGGGAAGGCCCCAGGGGCCCCCCGCCAGGATGGGCCTCAGCAGCCACCTTACCACCCCTCGGGAGAAGAAAAGAGAGCTTTCCCGCAGTTTTTCCCTTTCTTAAATATGTCATCACAGAGGCGTTGCCAACTTGCCTAATTGGGCTGGTAACCTGCCCATTGTCAGAGCCTTCAGTGATTGTGCCGGACATAGAAGTTTCAAGCAGCTTTTCTCCCACCCCCACTAAAAACTAGGCTGTGTTAAACCAACACACTGCTTGAGAGAGGCTGTGAAACCAGGGCACTGCTCAGGGCTCAGCTGCTGCTCCTGTCCTCCCCCAGTCACATTAAGGACTTAGAGGTATTACTGCTCTCTGAGCAGGTCTTCTTGCTACAAATGATAGATTAAGTCAAAATGTTATTGCTAACTTTGCTTCATCTACCAACTTCGAACGAAGCTGATCAGAAAGTCACAATTCCTCTACTGACAGGATCTGGCAAGAATTGATCATTAGCTCACTTTTTCCCTTGTCAGTAAACTTAGAGGTGCGTCCCACCAGACCCGCTCTGTCACAGCTCCTGCTGAGTGCTCACATGGCAGCTGTGGTTTGGCTGCTGTGCCATCAGTATGCTGGTGACATTCTGCTCCGTGACTTTTTTTAAGCAGATCCAGATGGCATAATTTCCCTTTTTTCCCTGAACCTGGCCAAGACAGATGTCTGGATGAGAATCAGCTCGCAGACAACTTGGCAAGAGGAGGTGTGAGGTGCAAGGCGTGAGGAGATGGGCAAGACGAGCAACCCAAGATGTAGTTGCAAGTTGTGACTGCACTGTCACAGCCCAACTGTGACCACCTTTGCCAACGAGTTTGGCTGTATTTTAGTATTTCCCAGAATCTGCTGTCTTTTGGATTCCCAGCTAATGAACTTTCCAGGAAGTATCTTTCTATAAAACACCTCAAGCAACAGGACGACCCTGAATTTTCTTGGTCTCATTTTCAGGTTAGAGTATTGCAAGGTGCTGCCCTGGCAGCTGCCTGTGACAAGCCTGGTGAGGTGTCCTCTAGGAGAGAATCTGGGGGCTGCCTGGCCATGATGAGGGCATCAGGAATATTTCATTTATTTCTAGCTGCTTCTGTAATCTGTTCTACGTAGTCTACCTCATCAACTTTGTCATGGCATTTGGGCAGCTCCCAGTAACAATTTAAAGTGCTTACCAACCTAAGTCTGGAACACGGAAACAGTCATAGCAGACTTTCTACTTTCCTGCAGAAAGCTTGGATTTGGCACCACCACCTTATTTCCTCTTTTCTGTTTGTTTAGGTTTGAGTATTGTTTTCCCTTGCCCTCCCTCACACTTTTTTTTTAAATATAATTGCCCAACTTTTGTTTTGGGGAAGAAAGAATGAAAAGAAATGCTTGGATACTCAGAGTTTCTGCTTAAACATTCTAAAATAGGTTGAATTGATTTTTGTGTTTGTGGAGATCTTATCTGAAGAAGATAAACATTCAAAAAGCAACAAACTGCTTTTTGAGATGAAATTATGTATTATATATACAATTTTGATAGGTATACAAAACTAAGGTTTTCCTGAGTAAACAGGCATTTGAATCAAAAGATTAATGATGTACAAGTCAGCTGCGATGGTGATTAACAAACACCTCCAGTGTGAGGGGATGTTCCTACTTTCTAGCTCTGAATTGCTTAATTGCCATTCCTAAAGTATATTGAAGAAGATGAGATGATTATCTTCCCTCAATGAGCATTTTAAAGAGCCACTGGTAGAGTATTTCATTTCAGAGGAATACCTCCGATCTGTACCTTTTTTCTGGTGGCCCACTACTGTTTACCTTAAGAAGACAGGCATTTTAGATCACACTTTGGATTTATTGTTGATGAACACTAGCTGGTAAGTTAGATCAATGTATAAGGAGGAGTTTGCTGCATTGAGGCTTAACAAGGTGGTGTAGGACAATCTATTTATTCAATTTATAGTGCTAGAAACACACAGTAGCTACTGGCTTGTTCTGACTATAAATAATATGTAGTTGTCACTTTCAGTACTGAGGGAACCTGAGCGACAGGAACCTCTATTTATTTGCAGTTGTAGCTTCCTTCATGCATCACTGATAGTGGAAATGAAACACACACACACAAAAAAAAAAAAAAAGGGGAAACTCTCCTATAAGCTTCAGTGGAGCTTTAACATATTGCAAGAAGTTCCTGGAGGGATTTTCCATCTGCCTTTACCTACCGGGGTTACAGGAGCTTATCCAACCACAGCAGCCACAAAGAAATGTTTTCAATATGTAAAAGCTGACCCTGCTAGACATGTCCTTTCTCCTTTCTCCTAAGATTTTAGAATTTGAGATGTTTGGTCTCCTACCTTGCAATCTTAATAAATTAATTTGATTTTCTGTGCATTGTTTCCTCTCCCTCCCACCAGTAAAAAACAAGGAGTGGTTTTCACAACCATTTAAGAATGGATGCAGTGTACTATAAATTGTAGATTTCTAAAGAGTACATTTTGCGTCAAAGTTTTTCCTTCTTCTCCTCCCCATTTTTGTGCTGGTTACACTAGTTACATTTTGTTGCTGCTTTAAAGTTTCCTTCACCGTGCCTTTTCCATAATGAATTCTGTTTTATCTGGCCTTTGTGCAGCACTGATTTATAATGTATATTGCCTTATAAACCTCCAAAGAGCTGGAGATGTCCAAATGAACACTTCTGTTGCATGCCCAAAGGGCGCTTTTATGGTTTGGAAAACCTCAGCCTGCAGCTTAAAGTCCAAAATGGTGTATTCTCAGAGCATCCTGGTGTTTACAGAATGATGGTGAAAGGAGCAGAGATGTTTAATAAGACAGAGATGCTTGAGATTTTGGAGCAAAAATAGTCATTGTGAGGTTGAGGGGAAGAAAAAGGCCTATGCCATATTTGTAGCTTCTTTTCATGCAAACCTGCTGACATTCTGCAGGGAGGCAAATGTCTTCAATGTAGCTCTGCTGGTTGATTTTCAGGATCTGTGTTTTCAGGTACTCCTGTGAAACTCATACAATCATGCAGGAAAGGTTTTTAAATTAGTAATACAAACACTGGCAAATAGTTGTAGATGAAATCAACTATTGCTCTCTGTAATAATCTCTCGGGCTCTATCTCCGTGGCTTCCACAGCACAATGCCCTGCAGAGATGGCTCACATGCCAGCACTGCATATGAGCTTTATCTTGATCATAAAACTAGGGTGGGAAGGGTGACTAAAATGAGTCCTGTGTTGCTTTACATGTCCATTTATGAGCCTAAAACATATTCACAACAAACATTGTCTGCACAATTCACAACACATTCACAAATGAACTGTCCCTTCTTGTCCTAGCCAGATGTTTCTGTAACCTGGTTGGCTGCTGTGGGAGATGGAGGGGCCAAGTGGGAATTCTCAGTGCTGGTGTCAGCTGGAGGTTGGTGTCACTCGCTATTGCACAGCCGTGCCCTGTCGTGAGAAGTCAGTCGGCTTCACTGACAGCTGATCTGGAGCCAAGACACCAAAAGGTTAAGTCACAGCTTCTCTCTGCCTGCTGCTGCTCAGTTTCCCATGGCATGGGGAGGGATGATCCTGTGGTCCCAGTTTACCCTCTTGAGTCCTTCCCGAGCATTTGCTTGGCTGCAGCACTCTACCATATTAGGAGCGTATGGAGCAAAGCCCAGGAGCCTGGATCAGGAATTCTCCTGTCAATCTGGAGAGCTGCTGCTATATTTAGTAACAGGCGCATGGGAATAGCAGCTTAAATGTGGGAGGGGGCTGCTGGAATGCCGAAATGTGTTTGAATCCACTTGACTCCGGATGGAAACTCTCACACTTTGCTATCTTTAGAGAGTCTTGTACAGGAAAAAATTACATTTCCCTATTTTTTTTTTCAATAAAAAGAAAAGCAATTTAGCTGCTGTATACCTCCACCACAATAGTTTTGATGAACACCAATTACAGCAGAGCAAAATAAAGCCCTTGTTAAATGTTTATTTACCCTCGTTTCACTCGCATGCAAACTAATCAGCAGAAGTGTATTGCATTTAAATGCAATTATGGCAGCCATTATAATGTGAACAACTTAGTTGTAGTGGTTATTTTTTTCTTTTTATTTTCATGTAATCATGAAGATGAGCAAAAGATGCACCTTGTGTTTGAAATGCCCAAATAGGAAAGCGAGATAGTACTGTTAGGAGCGGGAAGATTTTAATTTGCAATTAGCACAATTTCCTCACTGTAAACAAAGGAATCCCCTTATATCTAGTGACCACAGAACAAGAGAGACCCTCCTAAAATATTAAATTCATACAGGGTTTAGTGTGGTAGCAGTCTGATGCATCTGATGTACCACACTTTAACAGAAACAGACAGCTGTTCTTCACCCAGAAAAGCAGCAAAGGGCAGTGTTTTGTGGTTTTCTTTCCACTGTCTACCTAGACTGAGTGCTGTCTTGTGAAGGTCAAGTGACTCCTCTATGGTCTGATACTGAGTCAACAGCTAAACATGGAACCAGGATTCCCCTAGTTCCCACTCATCTACGAGTCACTCATCTACATAATCTCTAGGAAAAGCTTGTGGGGCCAAATCACCACCAGGAAGGCTGAGGGAGGAATTTCAGTTACATCCCCTTGTAGAAATTTATTTCCTTAATATATCCAGGGAAAGGTAGAAGTTGGGCACTAACTGACCAATGGAGGGGTTGATTTTTTTTCCCCTGAACTAGTTAAAAAGGAGAGGTTAGAGAGTTCTGTGATCCTGCTGTGGGTTTTGAATGCCTGAACCCATTGCCCTGGCTCTCTGCGGCACTGCAGTGTTACACCCGTTCTGCCACAGCTCCACTCTCCAGCCCTGTAGGCAGTGAGCATGGCAGAGGCTGGAAAACCTGATGCAGCTCATGGCAGATACTATTCCTTGTTTTTTTTCTGGGGCTGGTCAGCTTCTCTCCACACATGAACATGACTGGGCACCTTTCTCCAAAAAAAAGACTATCTGCCTTTGTTTAGCATTTATCTAGTGCTATCTAGCTCCTCCAAATATGCAAGATATACTTGGTGGATACCTAGAGATTTATATGTCTATATATTTTGAAGGTATGCACACACATCCACATATATACTTGTTTTAAAGCCACTAGTGATCTTTGGTAAGATTTGCCTATTTTTGTGTTTTCTTCATTCTTCATTTAGGAAAAAATACTTCTTAATGAGCATATGATTGGATAACAATATTGTCTGAGCAGTATTTCCATGATGACCTTGTGACCCAAGCCTGCAATGCCAAGAAGCACTCCTGCTCAGCCTCCTGCAGGCAGAAATGTACAGCCCAGGTTAGGTAATGCATGAAAAGCTGCCTCCTCCTGAGGCATACAGAATTACAGTAATTTGGAAATTACTGGAAATGATGGTACTTCCCATCCACTCTTGGAAGTGCAATGATTAACTCCCGAGTCTAGAACCACCGCAGGAGAAGTTCCTGCTTTTTTATTGGACTTTCTTTGTCCCTTTACTTATGACAGATGCTCCAGCTTTATGACGGAAAACTGGGTTTTTTCTAATGTAAATTCCTTTCTCTGGTTTCCTCCACTACTTGACCGACATTTCATGTGCATACTGCTATATCAGCATGGAGTTTTTCTAAAAGCCAGAAGGCAAATACAGCAAAACAATGAGGAGGCACCACAGCTTCAAAGGGAGTTACCTCAATTGCTGGCCTTTGACCTGGCATAAGTCAGTATCTAAGGAGTTTCATTAACGTTTCATTTTCCTTACAAGAAGTCATCCACTTTCTTTCTGTCTGATCTGCCGCTGAGGAAAACAGCAAAGAAAATTATGCTTTTTTCCATTAAATGTGTTCGGTTTTTTTTCAAATCACACAGCACTCTGTGAATAACCGGATGCGCATTGTGTCTGTAGATAAACAATCATTAGTACAGTTTGTAAATATGCAATGTATACCCAGAGTGTGTCCTGAAATTTTTCATACTGTTGCCAACCGAATGTGTCTCTGTCTGGAATATGAACAGCATTGGCTGACATGGGGAATCTGGGATTCTGGATCTCCCTGCCTCAAAACAGAGGCTGTGATGCACTAAAGCACTCAGTAAACGCTGCCCTCTCCGTCCACAGGTCTCCAACACGTGCGTCATGGTAGGCAAGCAGGTGTTTATCTTTGGCTTATGGTAATTTAGCAAGTATCGAGTACAGTTGTTAACAGCCAGACCTCTAGAATGAATGTACGGCAGGGGTAGGAAGTGGGTGGATGCGGAGGGTTAGTCATGCTTACATCCTGAGTCTTTGAGGTCCAGGAATAATTAGTAGCTCTTGCCCATGGGTGTGTATCACAGAGATGCACTTGCACACTCTGTGGCAGGGTTCACTGCTGCTCAAGAGCCACCTCCCCACAATGGGGGCTCACCCTTAGGAGTCAACACATCTGGGGGGATGGATGGATCCTGAGTAAGCTGTCTGTGGCAGAACACAGTGCCACACAGAGAATTAGTGCAGCAATATTCAGTGCAGTGAATGGCAGATGTACAGGTGCAGCCCCTTCTCTTCACCTCCTCTGTACTGCAGGTGATTTTAAAACAGTGTCTGAATGCAGCTGTTATGCACTATAAGAACAAATGCTGAAAATAACCTAAAAGCAAGGAGCAAATCACTTTGTGAAGAAAATCACTATGCATAAGCATCTTTCTGTTTTCCTGTGAAATGGTCATTCTGCTTAGCTCATTGTTGGTGGGCTGTATCTGTTGATTGCCTGTAACTGGAAACACAAACTGATGGAATGATGAACACTTCTAGCAATGTAGAAAGTCTAACCATCATGTGAAGCTGACTTTCAAAATAACTGTGTTGATCCACCTGACTGAACAGAGGCACAACAATTTCCTGAGCAGGAAGATCTTTAAGTTGGCACAAGGTGATTTACTAGTTCAGAGGCCTTGATCAGTGGGATATGAAAGAGAAGTTAGGGAGGGATGTTTCAGAGGTGTTAGAAATGTTTCCTTCCTTTGTCACTGTTCAGGTCTCCTTTTCCTCAGAGTATTGACTCAAAAGATCAGGACTTGCACTGTTCAGAGGCATTTGTTTGTGTCAGGTATCCAGCTGTGCTTCTGATCTCCATCTGCATCTGTCTGGGTTCCTGTATCACTTCCATTCATATTATCCATACCAGCAAATGAATAAATGAAATCACAACTTCCGCTTCTCTCCCAAGGAAATAAAATCTAGAATTTCTCCCTTTGTCCGATGACTGCAACTGGAAGAACTGTTGGAAAGGGCCATCCTGAGCAATGCTCGCTTCCACTTCAGGCAGGGATGCTTCTTAGCTCTGAGGGAATTGTACATCACTGATCTGTTCTCTTCTGACTTTTCTCAATTGATGTTAGTCTTACTTTGCTCAAAATGGCTTAGGATACTTAAAACCAGTCTTCATTTAGTACGGTTTATTGTATTTGTGACTGGGAAGATAGATAGATAATGGAAATACTTGCTGAGAAAATAGGAGCCTTTGAGGTGCTATTCTTGGCTATTTATTTTAAAAGTTATAATTTCCAATGGGCTTCAGATATAGCGGTAAGTTTCATACTGGAAAACATGGGATTTTCCCCCTCAATATCCAGAACTGATCTGAGCTGAAAGATACAATAAACACACCTTCCATCAGCAACCAAGATGGTACTCAGTTTATCATTCCTTGTTTCAGTGATGAATGATGCCTCCCATAATCAGTCCCAGAGAGTGTGAAGAGTAAAGTGAATAAACCCAGCTGCTCTAGCAGGCACAAGAAGTCTTTAGGTCTAGATAAAACACTAAAAACATTTGTATTTTTTTTCCTATGTTGAGTTCTCCATTCCTGAACAAACACCCTTCTATAGGGTGGCAGGGAGGGATGTTCTCACCATAGTCCCCCTCTACATCAGTCTTCTTTGTGGCTGGATTGGTATGGCACTTATGTAGTCTTTGCTCTTGGCATTTAACCATGCCTTGGCACCCTGACAGAGTCTTCTTTGCTTTGCAGTCCTATTCCAGCTGTTCCAGGGTTTCTAGGCCAGGCCTGAACCCTGGACTCCACAGACATCTCATTAGACAGCCTGCAACTCCATTGTTTCCCCTACTGCACTTAAATTAAGCCTGCTCACAAGTTTTGCATGTGAAAGTATGAGAAACACTCAATAGCTCTTCTGTGTTTGTCTTCTGTCAAGTTAAATAATCTCTTTGACAGCCTCCCATGGGCTTTCCTTGAGACCAGTGATCCCCACTGCCCCCCTTGCTGAACAGGGGTGTGCAGAATGGCACAGGCACCTGCTCACAAAACCAGTGAAGCAAAAGTTTTCTTCAACTGCCAGCAAAAACTGCCTCACCCAGAACTTGGTCTGGCTCCAGACTGGATTTTCATTTGTTCAGCCATGGCTGCTTGTCTTGCTTCGAGCAGCAACAGGTTGAAAAGTCAAATTGGTGTGGAAAATTCAAACTGGCAAGTATTAAGGTGGGATCTGGACTCCATGCCAAAATTAAGGACTTTGAGAAACTAGTGATCTGTAAAAAACATGGAGGTTGGGGACAAGGGGGAGAGAAGCAGGACTTGCCAGAGAAAAGAGGTGATTTTATGTGTCACACACTTGAGTGGATGTGAACTGTTCAGTCTCAGAGATGACAAATGAGGCTAAAATTTTGTTGTTTCCTGTGGAGGTTGCATAAGTTTTCACTGGGAGTCTTCAATACCCTACATGATGAGATGGGAAATTTTAGGATTTAAAGTGTAGAGGGATCATCCAGGGGGAAAGAACTTTTTTTGAGAGGCATGATTGATAGCTGAAATCCTGGGAACCACAGTCATCTGTTTGCAGAAAGCTTCCCCACAGCACACAGCTAGATTTTTGCCTTCATAAATATTGTTCTTTCAGGACATATTTGCTAAATCATGTCCAGTTCACTATCATTTGCCAGCCTCATTTAACTTCATTAGTGCTGTGGCCCGGTTCATATTGTTTAAAATGCATAGTGTTTCTTGGGAATGGCACATATAAAATTATGCAAACTGTTTAGAATAGCTTCACCTCAAGCATTCAGCATGGGTGAGTTAAAAGTAATTTGAGAGAACTGCATTGTACTGACATGTTACATTAAGGTCAGTAATTAAGTAATGTGTGTGCACTAATACATGTAAGACAGTAAGAGAAATGGATGGTAGCAAGCACCCTTGCTCCCAGGGGAGTGTGGCCATGTAGGGCCATATTCCTCACTGCAGCACTGCCTGCTTTGGCAGAGTTAGAGCAGAGCTGCCCTTTTTTTTCCTGTAGTGATGGCATACATGCTTATACTGAGCACATTGCCACACTGCAACACTGAACAGCCATCTACAATTCGGGTGAAATCAGCAGTGCTATGTCTGTTGATCTGAGATTTGATCTGGCCAGATATCCAATAGATACTTCAGATTAACACGAGTGTCTGTGTGTGTATACTATTTTTTAATTTTTCCAAACTGTAACTGTACCCTGACATTGCCCTCCCCCTAGCAGCATCAGAATGGTATTGATAAAGTATATCCATTTTACTAATGCAAACCAAACAAAATTTATCAAAAAAAGTGTATGCAGAAAAGCACATGCCAGCCAATAATTTTGATGGACTGTGGGCATTGCCCTTTGCTGCACAGAGAAGGCTGGGTGTTCCAGGCTGTCCTTGCACATAGTCAGGGCTGGAGCAGATCTCAGGCCATATGAGTTGCATTAACTGGCTCTTATCCCAGTTCTGGGTACAGGGAATAAGCATTGTGGTGGTCTGCTCCCTTTCTTGCAGCTACAAATGCAGCAGAGGATTGTGCTTGGCTTTCAAACACTGCAAACACTTCCTTGACCCTCCTGAGGTGCAGATCACACCAACACTTCTGTGGGGTGAAATGCCTTCTGAGTCAGCGGCTTCTACTGAACCTGCTAATTGTTAAATATCTGTAATTACCTTCTAACCTCTCTCTCCCTCCTTTTCCCCCTTTCCTTTAGTAGATTGTCTGCTACTGTCCTGCTAATCCAAGCACCTACCCACATGGGAGTCACTCAGTTTGCTCCTGGATCAAGCGCCTCCCTGTAACTTGCATTAAGTGGTTCAGAAGGGTAAGGCTTACGGTAACAGTCTGTATTCTTCCAGAAAGGGTGTGGTTTAGGTCAAAGGATAAGCATGCTGTTGTAAAGACTGTTGAATAGTAATTAAAACCATCGGGAAATTAGTTGTTTATTCAATGAAGTGGAAGGCCGTGCTGGATTCCCTGGCAACAGACTGAGGCACTGTGTTGTGATGCAACTGCTCTCTTTCCCCTAAAGCCTAAGCACCAGCCAGGGCTGTGGTGTGAGACTGTCCCAGGCTCCCACAGCCAGGGCAGGATGGGCTGCCTTCACCGAATGGTGGGCTGTCACAGAGGGGTGGGCAGTGCCACAGCATCTCCAGGATGTTTTGCCCTTCTGAGAGTTTTTCTCCCTAGGAAACCCCTGGCTGAAACAGTGTGATTCCCATTGCAAAGCTGCACAAGCTGACATTCACAGCAGGGGACTTCCCTTCCCCAAAGTGCAGCTTAGCCTTAAATAATGTTGTATTCCATGAACTTTCGCTACCTTCCCCCCTTTTTATTTTAATGCTCTGATTATGTGAATTTCAGCTGGGGAGGTGCTGGTGACTGGGTTAAATTCTGCAGTTTACTACTTTTGCTCATCCCATTGTGTTTAGGAAGATGCTGACAGTACTGGTCAAAAGGCCCCACTTAAATTTCAGGCATCTGCTGACACATGAAATGTTTTGGATGCCTTCTGTTGGTAATTTACAAAGCAATAAATGAAATAAAACTAAAGAGGGAACCATCACAAATGGCCATTTCATGTCTCCCTCTCTCTGTCTGTCTCTCACGCTTTATTGGTATAATTACAGCTCATCTCCCCATGTTCCCTTAGCAACAGATGAGGAGGTGGATGGCTGCCTGTCCGCACCACTGCCTTGCTCGGAGGACATGGCAAGTGGTGCTCCTCTGCCTTCTGCCCCGAGGTGGGATGCTGCCAGGAGCTTCTGCAGAATGCTCCATAAGTACTCAGACATGCTGTTTTGAAGTACCAGACAGGTTTCTCAGATGATCTCTTGAGGATTTTATTTGAATTTTATAAGAAACATGCACACAATGTTGCTGGGTTTTGCACAGTTTTTTGTATAACCACGTCCTTGATCAGAATTATTTGTTTTTAAAACTGCTACCCTAGCACAAGAGCCTGGCTTAGGTCAGCTGGAGAAGGGCCAGCAGCTTCCTGCACCTCTTCTCAACAGCAGGTAACAGCTGAACCCAATTCTTGGGCCTCCTAGGCTACCAAAGGAGGTGATCCCATTTCCAGTTCCTCAGACACCTCCTTCCTGGCAGGTGCTGATATGGGGCCAGAGCTTCTTGCCTCTTCTGCATCCCTACCTGGCAGGGCTTCTGACTCCTATCCCCCAGGGGTCACAAAGATGGAATTGTCTCACTGTCTTTGTGGTATAACAAATACAGTTTTCTACATCTTGTTACGCAGGAGTGGATTAGAAATCTCAATGGCAGCACCCACCTGCATTTCTTAAAGTCCCATCTTCAGATGTGTACTTGTCCAGAAGTTCTTTGGTACTGATAGCCAGGAAAATTGTGAAGTAACAAATAAGCGATTCAATGCCATCTAAGCTGTCCAAGCAAAAGGGAGACAGAAAAAGGCTAGCAGAGTAGGCAGACACCAGCCATTTTATCACCTTCCTAAGCCCCTTGCCTGCATGTTTCTGTCCATCTGTTGTCATCTTCGGAGGAGGAGCTTGGTCACCACAGCTGTGCTGTCATAGGTGCATCTGCTCTAGAGACGTGAGGGTCAGGGAGAAAGCTGTTAGGCTCAGGAACAGGGAGCAGATGGGAACCATTATGCCTGATAGCCTCAAACCCAGTCCAATACATAGGTGTCATGGTGTGAACCAAACAGACACAGAATCGAAGTGTTCCTGCCCTAGGGGAGAAGTTTCCTACAGGTCTTCTTAAAACATCTTATGTGTAATTGATACCATATCACACATGCCAGTCCCTGGGCCCAAAGCCCAGCATCTGCCTGTGGCTGAGTCCTGCTCAGAACAGGAGAGGAGGGCTCACCTGAGAGTCTGTGCCCCCAGTATGGCCATGGTCTGTATTGCCTGAGGGCCCCATGGAAGCTGAGGGGAGAGGAACAGGACCTGTGTCCTGCAGGTCCCATCATTCCCCACAGCCCTGGATGCTCCTGGCACGTGGGGTGGCTGGCTAGAGCTGAAATCTGGCTTTTCTGCAGCTCCACAAGGCTGGGCTGAGGCTTGACCACTCCCCACCTGGTATCCCCTTGGCTAGAGCTCCTGTATTTACTTGCAGAACAAAGCTTCATGTTTGACAAGGAAGCACGATAGAAATAAAGGCCCAGATGTTCTCAGAAAACCCTAGTTCAGGCATTGTCAGGCTCATTCTGTTAAGTTTAAAAAGATAAAGCCACTGGTATTGAAAAGAGCCTTGTCAAATTAAATAAAACCTATTCCTCTCTGGAAATTAATCACCCCAGTTTAGACTGGAACAATTGTGTATGCTGCCTGAGACTTACTTCACGTTCCCCTCTCAGATTTTAAGGCACTCATGCAGCCAAAGCAAGCTGCAGCTGTCTGCTGTGAAATTCTATGCAAACTGCAGGCTTGGGCTTCATTCCTGCCTGTACAAGGGCTTGTTAAAGGTGCAAGAGTTCAAACATGCAGAGCTGAAAGGAGAAGACCAGATTTCAAATAGACAGGTCTCTGACTAAACAACTTTAAAATTACTCAGAAATATGCTTTACCTTTTTCAGAATAGTTCTTGTTTTTGCAGGATTGATCATCAACCCTGCTTTCCCATAGCGTGGCAGCATGTGGGCTGTACTGGGGCATGCCTTTTCTGTTTGGTGTGTGTCTCTGGGTGTCCAAAACAGGAAAGTCTCTTGTTCTTGAGAAGGTAACATCATTATATGATTGTGTGAGGCTGGAGGAAGGTTTTCCATACTTCTACCATGGACAAAGTGACCTTAATGCAAAATCTTATCATTTTATAATGCAGGGTATGCTGCAGTGCTACTCCATCCACATCTCTTCTCTGACTCTGCTTAGTGTCATTACTGCCAGCTAAAGCCAACATAAAATCACAGGGAGGGGGTAACCTTCACCTGCAGGGTGGAAAGGAAGGGGAAAGTTCAGTCAAGTCTTGTTTCTGTTTTACCCATTGAGGTGAAATTTATAACACTTAAATTCTGCTGAGCTTTTCAGACACAAACAAGCAAGCTCCAAGTACAGGTCCTCAAAACAGGACAAGGCTCAGAGACAACCCTGGGGAACCTCCAGGTGGTTGTTTTCAGGGAAGAGCGGTGCACATGGAAGACTATTCTGTTTGACTACTTGCTCTATTTCCTGGGTGGTTTGGAAACATGTTTCTCCTGACTTCAAAGACATGTAGGCAGAACTGAACTCCCTGTTTGTGAGTCCACCAGTCTGACTAGAGTCAGACTAGGGGCAAATACAGACCTGAAATAGACCAGCTCTGGCAGCCTGACTGTGAACAGAAACCACCAGCTGTTGACAGTACAAAAAGTATTCAAAAAATCTGTAGTGCCTGGTACAAGTTGGCTCCTTCCATCCAACATGAGTGACAGCTGTTGAGAAGCCTTTGGAGAAGCAGAGCATGCCTTTCCCATTTCCAGAAACAGAACCTGCCTTGGCTGACCCTGGCTGAGGGCTGCATTGGTCTATAAGCCAAATGCTCAGAGAGATGGCATAAAAATACACAGGATTGCTTATGATAAGATGTGGGTCCAAGTCTCTTTCTAGTTCAGCTCTTTCAAGAGACATGTCAAGTGTGTCCGTTCATCTTCCTGCCTTCTCACCACCAGCTCTTCTAGACTCAACACCAGTCAGTGTTGCTGGTGCTGAGTAACTAGA
The DNA here is from genome assembly GCA_013399195.1 of Dicrurus megarhynchus. Taxonomy (NCBI): domain Eukaryota; kingdom Metazoa; phylum Chordata; class Aves; order Passeriformes; family Dicruridae; genus Dicrurus; species Dicrurus megarhynchus. Next base: position 215,186 of record VXAD01012614.1, read on the forward strand.
TCTTACAGAGTCAACACAAACACCACGGAACTTTCTTCCTTTGGAACAACCTCCCTGTTCCCCAGGGAGTTTCAGAGACCTGACAAGAGGCATTGTTGGCTTTCACTGGCCGGCTTGCTGACAGAGGAGTCAGTTTGCCGTGCTTAGCCTTGGAGATGTGTTGAAATCATGTGATCTCCTAAAGAGCTGGACCATCTGCTCTCTTGATGGTAAATAGCCTCACACTCCACTTTTTGTGCTCCACAGGCACAAAAAGACAGGCCTCATCCCTTTCTAGGCTGCATCAGTGCTGATGCAAACTGTTTGTCTACATTTTGGAAGATAAAATATTTCCTTGGGTCAGCCAAAATTCTTCCCACCTTCAGGTCTTCTGAAAGACTGGGACCATAGAGTTAGGAAGTATTTGAACATGTCTTTTTAATTCATGTAAGTGGTAGCAAAATTTACTTCAGGGGCTTAATTTGGGAGTAGTGTAAAATCCTGCGGTATTCCCAACCCTAATGTGAATTAAGTAAATTGTAGTGAAATGTAGGTATTTCCATACCTGCAGAATCTTCTTAGAAGAACATTGATCTCTTAGACATCTCAAATGCAGTGCAATGTTGCAAACTTTGGTTCTGCAATTTCAAGCCTCATATTGGCTCAAGAAGTGGCTGACTGCTTAGGCTGAAGGATATTTTAGTGAAAGGATCACCTTGGCCAAGCTGGTTTTTAAACTCTTTTCTAAATATCCACAAACAACCAGTCCTGGCTATAACCCCTAGGTCTGGTGCACTTTGCTCTTTTCTGCTATTACCTTCCTTATGCGTGTTTAGCCAAACATTAGCCAAACCTGGCTTATGATGAATAAACTGTCTCAATGGGATTTTATGCAGCATCAGGCAGACCTAATTTGACTAAATAAAGCACATGCCGCCCCACAGTTATCTCTTTCAACAGTGCCTGAAGCAACACCTATTTTCAATATGGTAACCAGAAGTACCATGGCTTATCTTGTATTATAGGTCCAAATTACATACCACAGAAGGAGGTGGGAGAAAACCTGAGAGTGTGGCATTCTTCAGCACAAGGAAGCCTGAATAAATCCGGACATCTTTAACTGAACCTCTTCCTGTAAACTACATCCCATTACAGAGCAAGTGGATCTGTAATAGTCTCCTTTGACCTCTGCCAATATATGTACTTATTTAAGCATTGTGCAGGCAACAAAAGAAATACATGTTGTTTTCTAACCTCCATCTGTACATGCCAATGTCTGTAGACCTTCTAAAACCCACTTTCATTATGTGTGGGGTCCCAGCCTACGCCTGTGTGTGATAATTAGAAAGTGACCCATCCAGACTGCCTTCTCCCATTCCTTGTTATTTGATCAGGTAAAGAAATACCAGAAAAGAAGAAGTCAAAAGGATTGGCTTTTAAAATGTTTTAAAGTGCCTCTTTGTTACTATGACTGGACCTGGGACAATGGTAGATTGCCTCAAAAGTCTGCTAAAAATTAAAACGTGTATTGCATGTATCATAGGTTGTGATTGTAAATAGCTGGCCTTCAGATGAAAAGGCCAGCTCTCTGGGCATCTCAAATCTCTGAGATGACTAAAAAAAGAATCGGTTATATTAGTCAATGCAAAATAAAAGCTCTAATTTCTACCTTTGTACATTGCTTATACCAGAGGATCTACATGTTTATACTAAGGGTATTGGATTTGTTGTAGGGTTTAACTCTTCTCAGCATCTTCTTTGCTTCCCAGCGTACTGGCTGCTCCTACTCAGAGAACACTTGTTTGTGCAGTGCATGCTTGGACAGAGGAAAACAAAGGCAGACTCATTTTTCTGTGGCTGACTGTTGCCATATTTTATTTAGATATTTTAATTTCAATGATAGGTTGGAGTCATACTTCTGTCAAAAAAATCTTAGTGGTAACCACACAAAGCCCCTAAGTTTTAAATTGCATATGCTTAAATCTGGGGAGGAAGTATCACCTTGCTAAAGTCCAGTCTCCTACAAGGCACAGACCCACTTAAAAAAAGTAATTCTAATCTTTTTTCTTCCCCTCTGAAATAAGCGAAGGTCCCTATTTTAACCATTCTTCTCAAAAACAGCCAGACTGTTCTCAGGAGATGTTATAAAACAAGAGGCTGTGTGGTTTGAGACACAAACTACATGGAAAACTTCAGCTAAAAACCCAGGTGAGGTTCATAAACTAGTAAGAGCACATGGTCTAATGCTACAGGAATGAGTTTTCAAGGGCAGGATCTGATGAAATAGTTAAGATTTCAGAAGACAAATTGCTGGACACTTGTTGGCATTAGGGGAATTAGTGTGGGGCAGATTCCATGGCCAACTTCCAGACTTTTGTGAATGAAGGATTCCTCCTTTTTTTTTCTTGAAATGATGGTGCAATTAATATTCTACTGATAGACTGAATCTTTCCACATTCAAGCCTAAATAATCTGCAGTCATGCACTGCACATATCAGTTTGTGTTGGTGTATTAACTATACTTCTGTGTATACTTCTATGTGTTATACCTTCTTACTAGCAATGGTATGCTGTAATTAGCCTCCCTGGAGTCTTAATTCCGGAAGCAAAGTTAGTAATTTCAGCTCATCTCTTTTCCAGTGTATGTAAACATGTGCAAACACACATACACAAACAAAACGTTCAGCTGCCAGAACTGTGTGTCTGAGGTGACAACTGTTTTAAGAGCAGAACACAATAACCATTAAGCTCAAGAACAAGATCAACTAGTACTTCTGAGCTGCTCTTTAACTTCTCACTCTGTAATTTGTTCAGTAATTTTTAAAATGACCATAGTGTGTGTCTGTCTCACTAAGGTTATATGGAATTTCTCACACTTACCAGGGTATAAGCAGCTCTTTGTCCCGTCAGTGTGAATTTCTTCAGAGCAACTATGGAATCCCCGTGTACTCGGCATGAGCTGATGCACTGTGGATAATGGATTTCTCCCTACCAAATTGGTAGCTTTTAAATTCAGGCTGCATGTGATGAAAGTCATGCCACATCCTGTCTTTAAGCTTAACTCCCTCCAACCTACTTTCTCAGTCTATACTTGTGAGAGATCAATTTTCCAACTGTCTTCTGGAAGATTAGAACTCTGTGATTAATATGTAAATTATTTTTGTTCTTTTTATTAGCTTTATGTGAATTATGTTTAACCTACTGGTTCTCCATATTTCCAAACATGTCATACTCATCCATTTCAAGGATATAGGGTATTTGCTGACAGAATAATCAAATCCATACCATTAGTGTAATAAGAGTAAGTGAAGGGAAGGATGTGATTATATGACCGGGGTGAGCTGTCATGGCTTCAGTCTCACAGAAGTGTTCTCCTAGATTTGGCAGTGCAATGCAAGGTTTTCCTTTGCAATTCCCAAGCCGCCCTTGGGAAGTAGCACACTGTTGTCATTGCAGCTGCTTCATGGATAGTTCCAGTTGTTCCACTATTTATTTTGTAATCTCTTCTCCAACAATCACAGTAGCCTAACATGGCTAGGGTAGGGGGAGACAAACATGACAAGTCTGAATTTCTAGGGAAAAACATAAGGTAGACACCATCAGCTTGTTTCTCCTTTACTCACCACCACCTCTGCCTCTCATTTTAGCTAATCGTCTCTCCATCCAACCAATTTTTCTGGTTAGCAGAAAATGGATCAAGTAACACATGCTGTGTTTCTGTCAGGAGTCCATGCTTGAGGTCCCTGCTCAGGAGCCACCCAAAAGATAGGAATGTCCCTTCTGCATCAGACCTAAGGGGACCCTACCCAAGACTGGGGATTTTCACAGCAGCAGATGCCGACAGAGAGAAATAACTGCATCCAGTATAGATATTTCCATCAGAGTTTGTCATTTAGGTTCCCTCTGGAGAAAAACTGCCACCCACGTGAATGTTTGATTCACCTACCCTAAAGCAAATGCTTAAAATAGGGCTAATAAATAGCTCTCTAAAATGTGCCTCTTTCTGTCACTGGAGCATGAAGGAGCAGGGTTGAGAAGGTCAGCTGTCCACATCTTGATTATCAGTGTCTGAAGTCAAGCAACATGAATCCCACTCACACAATGTTTTAAGACAAAACCTGAGGTTTTCTCAGGGCTCTGTCATAAGGGAGGGAATAAAGGAAGGAAAACCAGTATATTATTTGAGTAAAAAGAGTAAATGCATAAAAATTTTTGAAATTAGCATTGTTGCCATGACTGTGCTGGTTATTCTACTTACACTCTCTGAAATCCTTTGTCTTAAATATTTAAGGTGTATGTTTTGGAGGCCTTTGCTGCATACTGCTGTGTCTACGCACTGACAACCAACAGAGGTTCATTTTTATTGGTCTCGTTTTAGGGCTTATGGAATGCGTATATTTTATTCCATCAAGCTACTCTACAGAGAGAGTTGTTATTCAATAAACAAAAATAGCCTGAAAGAAATAAGGCTTTCCAATGATGATTCTCTATCCAAGGTATTTTTTGGCATTCTGGTCTATGCATAGAGAATATATAATGGCCCGTCTCTGTTTTAGACACTTGTCTTCGTGATGAAAGGCAGAAGGGATAATTAAAGTCTGATGTCTGGTTTGTATTAATTGAATTAAAAATGATGAGCTAAAAATGCTGTTTTCTACCAGCTCTCCCTGGAGGATCAGCCAACATATGCATAACTGTCTAGGTACTGAAGTTCAACAAATACACACAATAAAAAAAAAATGGAAAACAGAAAAATGAAAAAAGAAGAATTTGAAACTTTTCTTTAATCCAAGTTGTTCTGGTTTTTTTTAACAAACTTTCATGTGATAGTACGTAGGATGGGATATTCAGGAATCTTAGTTTTAACGGGGGAATTCTGAATTGTCACTTTTATATTACTAGCCTGAGCAGGAGAGGATAAGATGCTTCTGTCACCAGTAAGTAGTAGTTGATGCAGAATTTATGTGGGAAAGCTTCTTCTAATTTTGGTTCTGGCACTGAAGCAAGTCTTTCATGAAAATGATGGGCAAAAACTTTGAAGGATAATTCGTGGTTGTTCCTTGTAAATCTCTTCTTTTCATGTACAGGAGGACAGGACAAACTGAAAACCACAGGTCACTGTGAGAACCACTGCAATTCTTAAACCACCATGTGATTGCAACTGGTATAAAAAATAGGAATTTAATAAATTAATTTCATTGTACTTCCATGTGAGTCAGCAGTGTGCCCTAGCAGCCGGTCAAGGGAGGTGATGGTCCCACGCTGCTCTGCATTGATGCGGCCTCACCCGGAGTCCTGGGTTTTTGGGAGCCACAATATCAAAAAGATATAAAACTGTTAGAGAGCTTCCAGAGGAGGGCCATGAGGATGGTAAAGGGCCTTGAGGGGAAGCTGTATGACAAGAAGCTGAGGTCACTTGGTCTGTTGAGCCTGGAGGAGACTGAGGGGAGACCTCACTGTGGTCTTTAACATCCTCACAAAAGGAAGCAGAGTAGCAGGTCCTGATCCTTCACTCTTGTGACCAGGGATAGAACTCAAGGAAACAGTATGAAACTGTGTCAGGGGAGGTTTAGGTTGGATATCAGTAAAGAGTTTTTCACCCAGAGGGTGGCTGGGCACTGGAACAGGCTCCCCAGGGAAGTGGTCACAGCACCAAGCCTGACAGAGGCCAAGAAGCATTTGGACAACGCTCTCGGGCACATGGTGTGACTCTTGGGGTGCCATGTGTAGGGCCAAGGGTTGGACTCGATGATCATGATGGGTCTCTTCTAATTCAGCATATTCTATGTTTCTATGATTTTTCATTTTCCTGTTGTTTTTTTTTTTTTTTTCTTAGAGTAATCTTGGGTTATGAAAGCAAGTATTACTTGGAATACATGGTCTGTCTAGCTTCCCTGCAGAAGTGCTTTGCAGCAGCCACCACTGAGGTGTGTTTGACATGGTGTGTAAGATACAGCACCTTCGTCATAGTTCCACAAGGTAGACATAGGGAAAGGTGTTTGTCTACAACATGTTACAGGCCAACCAATAAAGAAAGAAAGCCAGTCCTTGGAAGACAGTCCTACAGCTGAGGATTTTTATATTAACTTGCTCCAAGACAGCAAAGCCAAGTATTTTCTCTTATGTCTAGTTTCCTGAATTAATGATCACCAGGGGGCTTTTGAAGGAGCATGAGTCAGTGGTTTCACTTGAGGGCACCAGATACATTCAAAGTAGAAATGAAGGCAAACTCTTTTAATATGCTTTGGGGATAAATACAAACTAAAAGGAAAAAATCATGCTCATCCAGCCATCAGCTTTAAAATGAAGTATAAACAAGAAATGTCAGCCTTTACACTCTTCAGCTTTATTATGAATCTTTAATATTATGCTGTTCTTTACAGTTGTAAAAATGCATGCACACATAAATCACAAATATATAAAAATGTACTTCTTGTATATATGTGTACATATGTGTGTGAAAATTGGGAGTTTCAAACTGCATTAGGCACTTTTGACATGCTAACATATGAATAATCCTCACTGAGAGTACCAAGATTCCACCTAAAGCATTCATCATGTTTCCTTCAAATCAGCGTAAGGAGACCTGGAAATCTAAAAGAGTAAATGGCCACTTGTCACTAAATGATAACTTTCTTGTGATCTATGACAACTGGATGAAATTAATGTAAGACCAAAGACCCATTAATTCAGATGGAAATTTTTAAAAAGCTTCATGGAGACTGCAAGCTGCTTAATCAGGGTGTTGCTGCTAAAGTCTGTCTGCACTTTTATAAAACAATCCTATTAGCATAGCACATCTGGAATACATCTTCCAGGACTTTAAACTAATGCAATCAGAGGTAGAAACAGTATTTCATCCAGCTCAGATCTCTAAATATGCTTGTTGTCTAGAAACACCTGAACGCCACATAATATTTACGGTCAATGCCACACTAGTAACAAGAGTTAGTTAGATTTTACTATTGCTGAGTGGTGAACCTTTTCATTGTGATAAAATATTGAGCAAGCTATTAGAAAGGAAATAATGGCTTATAGAAAGATTATGTACGGTAATGCTTTGCAGTGGCTATAAAGCTATCCACCTCCCATTTATCAGTGAGTCTGGTGATTACTTATCAATAGCAATTGAGCTGCAAAGCTCTTTCTGGGGATGAATAAAAACCTGCAGAGACCCAGTGATCCACACTATTTCTTGTGGTCAGCCAATGGGTTTTTGGACTCAGGGCTCGCTATAGCCAACACAGGTTACAAGAAGGGAAAAGGGAGAAAGAGAGGTGCAGGAACGTGTGCCACACAGACAACTGTTTTTAAGCTCCAGGCAGTACTGAGTTGATGCTATTTAGGCCTCCATTTGGCAAGGACTTAAGCATGTGCTTAAGTTCAAGCAAATGAATAGCTTCAGCCTGTCACATGATGCTACTGGAAAGCCCCATAAACATCTGAGTGTTAAGAGTCATCTTGGCAGAATTCCTTTACATTTTCTATATTTTATTTATGTAGGCTTTCTTTACATAGTCTCTATCTCTTAAATGTAAGCAAGAGTTTTGTGAAACCAAGACTTCTGTAGCTGGATGTCCCCATGCACTAATTATTGCTAATTTGTCAGCCTAATGAATTATTTTGTTGACACTCAACAAGCACTTGAATTTACAGTCCTGTTCCAGCTTTTAGGAGAAGTTGGGTAGCCTTTTTTTTGCTTTCATTTTAACATATTCTCTCTTTCTGTATAAGCATATATAGTTTCATATGGTCTTCTCCTCAATTATTTAGTAGAAAATTTTATACTTCAAAATTTCAGATGGGAAAGCCTGGGGGAAATTGCCCAGCAAAAATAAGTATCTTTTTGACCCAATTGTTTTTGAAGATGATGGTGTTCTCTTGACAGTAGTTCCTGGGCATCATTATGAGTCACACTTTCAAGTCACTAATGATTTCCTAAATTAATCTGATACAAATAAATTCCCCATTACTGTTAGCCGTATCTCTTTTCCCCATGACTAGGTCTGAAAGGGGAAAAAAATGCCCGTTGTGAAGTCCCCACCATAAAAAAAAAGCCATCTATGAGAATTTCCATGTCTTTCTTCTTATGATCTCTCCTGTGTGATGCTACTCCTGGTCATTCCTCATTTTGGAATAACAAGCCTCTGATGAAACACAAGAGTCAGGATGGCTGATACAAATACTTTTTTGCCACCCCTTTTATGCTTCCCTGCGTGGCTGTGGACAGAGGCTCTTCTGAGAAGGGCCAGTGCCGGGGAATGAAAAAGCAGAGAGGAAAGCAGAGACCTGGGGACAAAGCAGTGCTGTGGAGGTCTCTCACTGTGCCATCAAGACAATGTGGGTATCTTGTCTTTCTAGCACAAATGGGTGGTGAGTGTGTGTGTTGCTGGCACTGGCTCCATGCATGTAGCCTTCATTTTCTAGAGCTTTGCAGTTCCACCTGCTCTTCAGGAAAGATGTGTATTGGCTGCCTTGGTGCTTTCCTAAATAAAACCCAAGGCTTGCAGGAACAGGGCAGAGATTAGAGCCCTGCCCTCCCTGACCTGCCCAGGAGCTCAAGATAGGTAAAGAGTGCACAAGGGCAAGTAGACCACAGTCCAGGGAAGGTCAAAAATCACAAACAGCTAATAAACTGGTAAGTTTGTCACTATAATCACATACCCTTGATTTACACAGATAACACTTTTCCAGGGTTCTTGTTGCCAGGGTACTCAGAAACTGGATTCATTGAAATTAAATGAAAACTCTAAATGGAATTTTTTTTTTTTTAATTACACTCACATGAATGCATTTGGTAATACTTATTGCAAGTGACTAAGCAATCTTTTTTTTTTGCAAATACCCAGCATATTCTCTGTTGCATATAAAATTTCATTCCATATTTTGTGCAAAAGGCCAGGAAAAATCAAAATATTTCTTTTTTTTTGTTTCCTATGGCAAAAGAGTTCCTCTTTTCTCTCCATCTTTCTGTTGTAGGCAGAATCTCATTCCCCAGAGGAGGTAAAGCAAAGATACCATAATGAATATGTTATAAATTCCACCTTAGGACATGTTCTACTTCTAGAAAAGGAGTTAAAATTAGAAGTGTTTCTTCAAATAAAAGTGTGTGTCACTTCATTTTAGAGGTCCTCAGAGTTTTGAACAGCTGTATGAACTGGGGAAGTGCTGAAGCATAAAGCATCCTAAACAGCTCTTCTGTGTGAGCTTGTGTGAGTGGAACCTGTAGGTACCTGTGGGTGTGCATGGGGAAATAGTCACCAGAAAACAGCAGGTCCAGGAGAGAAAAAATGTGGGCTCAGGAGGGCATGAACACACTGGACACTGGTGGTCCTGCTTAATGTCTGAGAGCTGAGAAACTCAGGACAGCCAGAGTTGCCTGACAGTGTCCAAGGCCCCCCCACATTCAGGACACTGCCATGAAGGTGCAAAGACCATATATACACATGATGTGAGTAGGCAGCCCTGGAGGGGTTGCTCAAACACCCATCCAGAAGCTGTGGCACATCAGGATGATTGCCCACTCCTGGGGAGTGTAAAAATTGAGTGTACTGCCTGAATAAGTGCCTGCTATTAAAACTAGTAGCTTGGATTCCATTAATGATAACAGTTTCATTGGTAAGAGTTGTTCTACAGCTCTTCATTGGAATCTGCCTCTCCAGACTTGATTCCTGGAGGGACAATGAGGTAGAGTGCTTACAACACCTACATGGTCCTTTACTGTGCCCTGATAAACTCCCCCACCAGGATCCATGTCCCTCCCTTCATACCAGGAAGGAGCCCTGGAAAGGTCACACACACAGTTGTTGGCAGAGCTAAGAAAAGAAGCAGTTTAGAGGAGATTTGGTAATACGTCTCTTTTTCCTGCTGAATACAGAGGGATGGATTGATAGGAGAACTTAACTTTGAGATGAGCAAAACCTATCTTTAAATTTTGGCAGCAAATTTATACCTTGACATGAGGCTTTCACAGGCAGAGATCCAATGCTGAACTCAAGCAAAAGTAAAGGCACTTATTGGCACTTAAAAATGTCATGCTATGTACAAACAAATGACAAGAGAGAGCCCCAGCTCCAGGGGATGTACAGAATAGACAAGACAGTGTGATGCTATCAAGGAAACCATAGCAGGCAGGGAAGGATTTGCTCAACATCAGAAACATGGCAGGTCCTTTGCAGGGCAAGTGCACTGACCCAACTCTGGGGTCATGCCCAGTAAAATGTACTTCCCTGTTTCTGTACTTTTATGATGAAAAAATCAGGTTTACCAGCATTTCTTCTTCATTTCTACCTTATCTTCATCTGACTTAATTTAAAATAAACTTTAAAAAAAAAAATTAATCTGAGTAAGAGCAAAAACATATCCAGTCTTGTCTCCCTATCTTGGTGTGGGTTGTATAAAATATAATTCCTGTATTTAAAGAGTGAATAATAGTAGTGAAGAAGAGCATTCATGCACCAGGCTTCAATTTATAATGAATGTGTTTTAATGGGAAAGCAGTTTACTGCTTTGGAGTACATTCACTTGAAAGTACAATGGGACAGCTTCTGTGATGGCTTTCTTGAAGAGCACAGTTGAGAACATGAATCATTCATGGTTTATTATCTGCAATTGATGTCTTATTTATTCCCTCCTTTTAATTTAATTTACTTGTATATATGGGAGATTAAATCACATTTCTCCTGCTTAGGCAAAACGTAATGTGAATGAAAACCTAATCAGAGAGATGGCAGCAGCCTAAAACTGTTGTGCTGGGTAAAACACAAACAAGCAAGGTGTAAAAATGAAGAGGCGTGGTAGAAACCATAACACCCATAGAAAATGGGTGGTAGGATTATTTTAGGTAACAGTAGTTCACAGCTCAGTTGGGCTGGGTGCTGAGCTGCCTTGATAAAAAGTTGCTTAAGAAATGCTCAGATAAAATCATGGTCTTGATATCACTATCTTTAAGGATATCCAGAACTTAAGAACTTGCATAATGTTCTCCTTATTACTGTCTGGGTTAAGTGCCGGGAAACAGAGGCTCAAAATATTTACTTTCTCTGTGGTGTCTGCAGCTCTCATTCTGCAGTCCATGGGGATGGTGGTTCTCAAGAAACACTCCATGGGTTTTGGTACTTTCAGTTTTAACACTTTGTTGCCACATATGTCCCACTTCCAGCCCCCTAAGCTCCTCCTAAGTGCATTCTGCAATTTGGCAGTCACCACCCTTTTTGGCCTTGGCAAACTCAGCAATTCATGCCAGGAGAAGAGCTCCTTGCCATCTCTCAGCCAGCTCCAGCTACTTCCACACTACTGTGTTCGTCCCCTGCTCCAACCCCTCTTAAAAGACCTTGCACTTGACCTGTGCCCAGGACCTGCCCCTTCTTACCCTCATTCAAATGCCAAAGTGTCTGAGAACTGGGAGCAGGGAGAGAAGGGAAGATGGGGAGGGGCCAATCAAAGACCAGCTGGCTGCTAGCTCCCATCTTTCCCCAGGTAGGTGATACCTGTGTCCAGAAAGAGATTTACTACTACAAAGGGATCCAGATCTGCAAAAAATATGGCTTTTAGTATGTAGCTAAAGGACAGACTTGTTTGCACTTATTTGGAATAGAAGTAATTTTGTTTCCTGGTATTTATAACTAGGTAGGATGTAGCTGCACCTGATTTTTCCTTGTCTAGCTGCTGCTTTCACATGGGCTTGTGTTATACTAAAAATGATCCAGACATGTTTTCTGATTGTCAGCCTGTTCGCTTGAGTTTTAATTTCCCAACCAAGATAAGAAGCTTGAAAACTGATATCCCAGAGGGAAATTGGCTGAAATGCTGTAAACTACAGACTGTGCTAAAAGAAAGCCACCTACAGAGAAATATATCAGCACTGAACATATGTTTAAAATTGACTTTTAAAATAGATGTAACTGGGGATTAACTACTATCACTACTGGCAACTCAGCACTAGTGTGTGCAAAGAGAGCGTGGGGATTTTAATCAACTTGTTCATTCATGTCAAATCTTTGTAGCTTATGTAAAAAAAAATTCAACTCTTCTGTATGTCCCTAAGTGCCCCTGACAGCTGACTATGATTTGATCAAAACACCTCTTTTTCTGAGTGCAACTTCCTCCTCCTTTAAAAATGAACAGTTTTAAAGCATCAGACCTCTAGATTACTTCCACTGCCTTTTTAAAAGAAAAGTTTAACTTAAATATTCATGCTCTGGCTGAAGATGATTTATCTTCAGTGCTTTATTACTTATTAAACTCTCCATTGGTGAGGAAAAAATTTATTACAAGCAGAACCTACTCAATCAGCTGTTCAGGACTTTTGACACTCAGTAGAAAACACCCACAGAATCACAGATTAGTCCTTTTGCATGAGCACTGAGGGAGACAATTGGGTCAGGCTTCCTGAAAGAAGAACATTCATTGTAAGCAGGGTTTGCGAAGGAGTGCAAAGGAGTCTTCTTTGGAGTCAATAGGGGGCTGGTAAATTCAGCTCGCAGAGAAAGAAAAAAAAAATTCTATTTGGAGGAAATGCTGTTTGTGGTTATGTGGATTTAACCCCCCCAGTAATCAGGACGTCTAACAAGCCCAGGGCTTGTACCTGCAGGAGTTTTGCCAGTTCAGCTGTGCATGGCTGGAGTCACATTGAGCACAGGTGAGAGCTTGGCATAAGCCTTGTGTACCCCTCCAGAGACCACCAATCCAGTTATGGCATAGACCAAAACACTGCTGTAGGAAAGGGCTCATATTCAGTTGTGTAATGCATTTTAGGGAGGTAAGTTCCTTGAATGGCTTTCTATTGTAACAGGGAAACCACCACAGTGTGCTCACTGTAGAGGAGAGAGGTAGGTACCTCTGATCACATAGATACTTCAAAATATACGTGTATTTACTATCCTCATCTGGACATAAGTGGAAAAATCAATATGATTCTTTTACTTGTAATACTAAATATTGCCCCCAAAAATGCATGACCAAGTGAGTCATATGAGATACAGCACTTAGCACTGAAGTGATCAAATTGCCAGGACACCAGTCTGCACAGTCAGTGTAACATCTCAATCCCAGTGATTAGTGTCTTTTACTACAAGTACAATATTTGGTGCCTAATACATTCCTCTGCTGTTGTTATGCTTGCCAACATTGATAGTGACTCACATTAAAACAAAGGTAACTCTTGACATCTTTCACGGACTCCCACTCATCAATTAGAGACCATAAAGCTTCAATGTTTCAATGTGGAAATCAGTGAGTTTGAATGCTGGCTTGTGTGGCTAATGCTTAACCTTCAGCACATAATCAGCTCAGTGCTAATGAGTTAGAAGGGCTTGGATATGGCCAATCAAGCTCAGGCAGCGGCTTATTCTAGAAAGCTTCTATTTTTGGAGCAGCTGAACCATGTAAAGACTTCACAGGTTATTCCAGATGAGTCTTGTAGCTGCATTTCCCAAATGCCATGGATGGTGATTGTGCAGGAGGACAGTAAGAGGAGTGAGCAACCTGCTCTAGTGGAAGCCCACGGCAGGGGGCTGAAAGTAGATGATCCTAAAGTCCTTTCCAACCCAAATCATTCCATGATGCTATGACTGTAAGACCGTGTCAAAGTTGGCCAAGCAGGCAAGTCAGGCAGAGAACAGGTGACAAATGTTTTCCTCATGTCCTTTGCAATGTAAGGAAGTGTAAAGAGTGAGAAATATGGGCTCAGGAGGATAAGAAGTACCTTAAACTTGCAAGATATGAGTTAAGAGAAGTAGTGGAGATCAGGGGAGCAGGGGTGCATATGTTTGTAGCTGAATGAAGAGCCTGGTTTAACTGTTGAGCAATCCAGGGTTCAGGACAGCATCTGTTAATGAGACAGAGAGATCCTCTGCCTCCAAAAGGAAACCTAATGGGTTCCTGCTGCTGCATAGGTGGTAGAGTCCCAAGACCCCAAGTCCAGCAAGCCTGGATATGCTTGAGACCCCTGACAGAGCATCTCAGCACCGATCCAGCCACCTTGGTGGTGACCTCTGGTCTGGACACAGGGCCCATAGAGCTGCTTTGCACTGCCTGGCACCTGCTGAGCCAGATCCTGTGTGTTCGCAGGATGTTTTTGCTCTGCAGCAGCTGGGAGCAGGGCAGAGGGAGGTTTCTACACCTGTGGCATGGATGTATTATACACATGCAAGAACATTTCTAATGCTTAGCAGTGGCCCAGCAGACGCTGTGCCCATGGTGGCATGAGCTGTGCTGGCAGAGGAGCAGGGGCTACAGGCCAGTGTGTGTCTGTCTGTGTGAGGTCTCAAGTGAGGAGCGCACCTCCTTGGAGTTAGACATACTTGCCATTTTGCTCTCCTATCTGCTGGCTGTGTCTGAGATGAAACACAAGTTTATACAGGAAACCACTGCCAAAATTCAGCTGCAGGCCTTTGGGGGTTGCCTGTACCCCACCTGTAGGACTCTTTGCACAGCCCAGCACTGTGTCTTGTTTATGGCCCCTGCTGGTCAGTGCCATCGTAAAGCCGTGCCCGTCCTCTGGAAGCTTTTCATGTCTCCTGCCTTTCCCTGGAGGCTGAGTGGAGGAGGGCCATGGCACAGCACTGCTGGCAGAGAGCGAGCTGGCAGGGCACAGATCTCCTGCAAAATCACACTCCCTGTGCACGCTTGTAGAAAGGTGTGTTGATCCCTCAACTGCATGCAAGACAGAACATGGCTGTTTTCCAGGACACCTCCTAAAAGCCAACATCTGGCGAGCAGGGCTGCAGCACAGCAGATGCCACCTGGGTAAATGGAGCTGCTGGTTGGAGCTGGCTGTGAAGGCATGGAAAAACAGCTGAGAGCCTGGCACAGCCTTCAGGCCTCAGAAGCACACACAGACAGGGTTGTGCCTGCTGAGGTGAAACTGCTGCCTATTCTCACATGAGGAAACTCTCCTGGGTTGCCTCCACAGAGGGAGTTGCACACCGTGGCATGGCTCCTTGCACGTCAGTGTAACCAGGTGGCACCAATGTAGTTCCCTGTGGGGACATGGACCCGGTCCCTGCCTCCAGGCTCCAGCTCTGCCACTCAGAAAGCAGTCTCCACATCAGCATCATGCCTTCTCGCCCTCTGCTCCCTCATTCCTTGCTGTACGGCAGCCTCTCTGCCAGGTAGCTTGAGCATGGCACGACGAGGCACATGGTCAGCCCAGGAAAATGAGCAGGCACAGAATCCAAAATATTTCTGTTGTGTCTCTGAATAGTACCCCTTGGTGATGTACTGCTGCACAAGATACCCTCCAGTGCAGGATCAACAAGTATTACTGGAGCAAGAAGAAAGCCTCCACTATTTTACAATGCCTCTCACTCAAAATGAAGGAAGATGCTGTCATCTAAAATGCTTCTGGGTCCATCAGGAGATTTCCTTCTTCGCGCTGGCCTCCATTTACAGAGTTGTTCCAATAAAAATTGAGCCACTGGCCATGTTTTCCACAGAAAGCAGGGTGTAAAACCATGAATAATGAAGCTGCTGAGGTTCCACAGGATAACATTTATTTTACACTCTTTATCCTGCTGTGTCTTTTCTTTCAGTTGAATAAAGGAATCACTGAATTCATTAGAAGAGCAGAAAGAAAATCTTCCAGCCTGTCTTTTGTGCCAGAAGCAGAAGAGTTTGGGTTTTTCTCTGGTCAAAGGCTACTGTGTAACACCATCCTGTATTTTCATCTTCCCATGTCTTCTCCTGGTAAAGTCTGTCCCTTCACTCTTTGGCCCGACTTTCATTTATGCTCTTCCCAGCTTTGCAGCTCCTCCCCAGGCAGCTGCCAGCTGCCTCTTTTGCTGTTGTTGTTCTTCCTTATCTTACTTGTCCAAAAATCCATAATGAGTAGCTAAATTTCTAAGAAGATATTTAAAAAGCTAGTCTTAATAGTACATTTTTATTTCACATACCCTTCACTCAGCAGCGGATAAATCCAAAGTATAAAGATGTGCTTTACAGAACAGCTACAAGTAATTGGTGCTGTACAGATATTTTTGAATGAACCCATGAAAAAGTCACTTGGTTTCAAGTTTCACAATAAAATTTTTTAACTTTAGTTGAAACTCTGTTCAATTATGAATTAGAAATTTGGGTTATGCTTTTTCTTTTTTTTTTCTGACAAAGTTCAGCACTTTCACATGGTTTTGACTTGAGATCAGGTAACCCTTTGAAGCCAATAGGTTCAGAGTAGCTGCAGTTTGAGGTTGTGAAGCTGTAAAAACAATCTATACCAACTGGCAAGTAGATTTCTGGAGGTGTGAGGTGTGTAAACTGAAACAAGGAAGGTTTCAGCTGCACCTGAGTGCTGATGGCAGGCTGCACTGCAGCGCCCTGCTGCCTGCCAGCTGAAAGGGGGAGATGTGTCTGGTCTGGCACAGGGGTATGCTGGCAGGAGAGCGGGTGTCACCAAACTTCACACCTGGGGGCTACACCAATGATCTGCTGCTCTGACCTCTCGAGTGCAGAGCTAGGGGTTAAATAACCCGAGCACCACCAGCATCTTGTTCTTGGAGCTCTTTTAGGACCTGCACAGGATAGGCAGGCAGGGGTGAAGCCCCAGGACAGGCTGGGGTCTGCAGTCCCCTCCAGTGCTCCCATTTGGCTGCATGTGCCCTGACGCAAAGTGTGTCCGAGCTAGTATTGTTCCTCTGCGTGTCCTTTTCCTTGTGCTGACACATCCCAGTGTACCTGTGGCACTTTGGTCATACTAGAGGGCTAGGAATTGGCAACAGAGTTACAGGGAAAAGAGGTTTTTCTTGCTCTGAGTACCAGCTGAGTGTTTGGTACCTGAACTTTTTGCTCACTGCCACCATCAAGTCTCTGGAAACCAGTGTGCTGTGCAGTGAGCAGTTATCTGTGGCTCTACAGTTCCCTCCCCAGGGCATAGGAGAAAGAGGTTTTTAGTTGTGAGAGGTGTGCTCTTCTCTTTTCCCTTGGATTGCTGCTCCCCATATTCAGCAAGATCTGGGCAAGGTGGGAAAGTTACTTTGTGTGGGTTTACGTGGGAAGATCAGCTCTGTTTAATTTAGGGGCATAATTTTGTCTGCACGTGTCATTTCATTAGTTTATCAGAATATATTGTAGGCAAAATGAGCAATAAGAATAAATAAAGCTAGATTAATTGAACATGACAACTAGAAACACCTTGAAGCACATGCCAGAAAGTGTTCCCATGTTGACCCTACTTCAACACAGCTTCAGCTGAGTGCCGTGACCACAGCAGCACCACCATCAGCTGCTGCTGGTTCTCTTCCTCACCAACATCCTGCTCAAGCAAAGCAGAGGGGAGCTGAAACCCTGAGGCATAAGCAGCAGCTCCTACCTACCCTTCAAGTAGTGTCAAGACCAGGAGGAATCCATGGTCACTTGTGTTTAAGGAATGAAATTTAACTTGAAAATCTCTCAGAAAGGGACTACTACCAAAGTGGTAAGGAAGAGTGAGGAGAAACACATGAAAAATGGAAGAAAGGGAATGAAAATATAAAGCAGGAATAAGTAGGTAAATAAAAAAGCAAACCGAAACAAAAAATTAGTTGCCATACAAGCAAAATTCCTTTATTTATTTCATCTGTGCTCACTCCAGTCTAAGAGTCCTCAGAAGGTGATCTCTTCTGTTTAAGTGAGCTGTAAATTTTAGCAGCAGAAAAAAAGCAGTATAATATCTCTTTTTTTGCGAGGAGAGATATGAGAGATCAGTCCTGCTGCTGCAATACCGCTGCATCCAGTGGCAGGTCCAAGCTGAGATGTGTTTGTAGTTGGAATGGGCAAAAGAGCTGACATTTTCTATGCATAAAATCTGAGTAAATACACTCTCCCTTTTCCAGTCGGAGAGGTTTCAAGGCCCCCCTGATGTAGTGCCTCTGCTATGCAGTATCAGGAAGATGTTTATCTATTATAGTTTCGGGACATGTGCAAATGATGCATTCAGCTCCAAGTTTCAAGCCTGAGCAGGACTGGAAGCAGTATGTGGTCCTGAACTGCTCCCTGTGGGGCAGAGAAGTCTGAGCTTCACCTTTGTTCATCACTAAATAGCAACTTGAGAGGAAGCTGGGTTGGGCTGGATTCCTCAAAGATGAGTGACTTTCATGTTGTACATAATGCACATTTTCAACCGAAATGCCTTTGGGGTTGGACTGGTGCCACCTTCCATGAAAAGCCCCTGGAAAACTCGCTGTGGCTCAGCAGGGGAAGACCAAATCCTCCTGATGTGGAGGCAAGAGGGAGAACACTCTTGGCAAAGCTGTTTCTTGTTTCAGGTAAGGAACCTGGTAAACAAGGCTCTGAATAATTGCACCTCTGAAAAGGGATTTGAGATGAAACTATGAGGAGCTTCATCAAAAGAGAAACAAAACTTATTTGCATGTGAAGAAATACATCCAGCTTTACCAAGACTAAGGTCTGGGCTGCCCGGCGCATTGTTTGAAGCCCTGTCAGAAGAGATTACTTGTTTCATATAGTAATCATAACTAGCATCCTAATGGATTAAAAATACCTCTTTCACCTCCACAATGGAAATTTCTTTTTTGATTAATCTGACTTGCCCTGGAATAACTCAACCCAAGGCTCTTGCGTTGCTCTGTCAGACATGCAACACACCCTTAAAGGGGCAAAACCTGGCTCTGCCTCCTACCTCCAAGAACAATTAAACAAAAATAACACAGTTTTTAAGAGGGAGAACTGAATCAAAGCAGCCCTTTGAAATGGCTGCCAAGTCAGAAGTCAGCTCTCCAAAGAAATTACTCTAAATGAGTTAGTGTGAGTAGGCAGTGTGATAGCTGGGGCAATTTCTAAGCGTGATGCTCATCAGGCATATAATGCTGTTGAAAGTAAAGTTGACAGGGTACTCACATACCTGTAGATCAGGGTTAAGGAGATTCAACCTGCCCCTCCCAAAAGTCCTGTCACGCTTCCCCTCAGAGTCAGAATTTGTTTTCTGATGGATGTGTCTGATGCCATGTTAATATTGTGGATTTAGTGAAGTGAAAAATAAATGAAAACTTGAAATGGAAATTAGAGCCAGGCATAAGGTAATAATTCAATGTGATCCAGACATTATTATTAGCAGTAATGCATTGCACTTCTTATCATACAACTTGGAACAAAATCCTTCCCTTTTTTCCCCAGTGGGTGTGCTATCAGAGCTGCAGAGCTGCACTGCTTTTAAAAGCCGTTTCTTGTCACCACGAAATAGTTATTGAGACCCTGGGATCACAGCCCTTCCTGGTCATCCAAGAGCACAGGCAGCAACAGCTGTGCCACAGCCAAAGGGCCTGTGGGTATCTGTGCACTGCCATAGAGTTATTTGAAGTCAGCTGGTTTCCTGTGCAGAAAGACTCACACTGGGCATCAAGATGAGCCTCAGTACCAGCACAGTCTGCTCAGGCTCCTTGGCTCAGCATCACTGCTGGACAGCACAGAACCACACTTCACATGTGACCCAGACATCCAGCATTCCTTTCTCCTTGCTCCACAGCTGCACTGATCCCTCTAATGGAGGTAGAAGGGTAATGTCTGCACAGGTAAAATGAATAAACACATATTTCTAAACTGCATTTTGTTGTATTCATACTTCTGTATCCATCTCTCCCTCGTGTTCTGTTTGGTGAGATTTTGGTTAAGTTTACTGTCCTCTTGCTCCAGCTTCCCAAACACATCCAATCAATCTTATAGCTCTGCAGAGGGGTTTCTAGGGTATCTGCTTGCCAGGATAGAGCAGCAGCTTATAATTGGTTTACTTTTTGGCAAGCTGCATTCTTTGGTGTCTGGCCAGAGGGTTTTACATCAGCTGCACACAGATTTTTGGAGGGCACCTGGTGTGATTTTCTGCTGGAGAGCACCTGGGAAAGCAGAGTTCAACTCAGGAGAGAAATCAGACTCATCAGGTTCAGCATCCCCAGGCCAATTGTCTGACTAGGAATATGCTTCATTTCTCAGCTGCTCACATGTGCAACAATTTTGATTTCAGCCTTAAAAATACCTCTCAGGTGTCTCCCTCTAAGAAGAAAATGGCTATATAACAAGTAAGATTTTGAGTAATAATGCAAGGAGATTCTTCTGTTGTCACTTCCTTGGTCTGGTTGGGCTTTGTCTCATGTTAAACAAGGGTAGAAAAAAAGCCTTGTACTTCAAAGCCTGATTTCAAGTCAGTGGAGAGACTTTGAGGTGCTCTGGCACAGGTTTTAAATACTAGTTTTGTCCTCTGAATGAGTTTATGTTGCGGATATGCAAAACACTTCATGTCTGTAAGTTTCAAAATGTCTGAGATGTGCTCCTGGTACAACAATGCCCTGAGTTTAGAGCTGACAGTCTGCAAGTATAGATGATCTCCATGGATTAATATTGCTCACTGTTTTGAGGGCACATGAGGAACTGTTTTTCTGGTTATGTACTTGACATGTGTCACTCTTTAGGCCAGAAAATGGATTTAGAGCTGCACAGTTTAGTTTTGCAAATGCAGATTGGGTCAGTTGTGTGTTTGACTGTTCGATTCATGGGTACAACTATATCAGCAATCCAGCATAAGCCTGTTTGAAATGTGTCCCTGGCAGTCAACTGGGCATTTCTAATCAAGCCTGACTCTGGAGCTACTTTCATACTCCAAAGGGATTACACTATCACAGATCACTGGGTACCGTTTCCAAATGGTGTAATTGCTGATTGACAGCTGGAGGAAATGCTGCCTGCTTCTTATTCACAGGAAAAGTTGTTTGTTTAAATGCGAATTAGCTCTTTATCATCTGGAAAAACCAAGTAATGTAAATATGTCAGAGAAGTAGTGTGTCCATATGAAGCAAGGCAGAAAATTCTGGAAATCTGAGGAGCCTTGTGTGCATTTTCAGCTTTGTGCAGATTGTCCTGTGGGTCCTAGAACAAAACTGGTTCCTCTGGTTTGCCATCTATAAAATGCCTATGATTTTATAATTTATCTCCTTCTGACGTCTTTTGGAAAGATTTATCCTTTAGTGTTTGCAAAATATTTTGAGATTCCCAATGGAATATGTTCCGTCAATGTAAAATATGCATTATTCATCCCCTTTTTAAAATTGAGTTCTGAGTTAAGGGGCAAGAGATTATCTTGCAAGCAAAATGCAGCTAAAATGAACAGACTTATATTTATGCTTTTCACAAGACCAAAAACCTTAGGGAATTTTTTCTTTTGCTGGGTTTTTGGCTTTTTTAAGGTCCATTTGATCCAGATTTCTCAGAAATCAGTCTACAATCTACTCTGGATGAGCTAGCTGTACTGGATATAGATCCAGCAGTGTGGATATTTGCCTGATCAATTTGGTATTTGATTTATCTGGAAGCACATTAGCCCAGATTAATCCATTCCGCTGACTTAAAGCAGCTCTTTGCAGTGCCAGTGGACGTATCTCTGCACAGTAATTCCACTGTGCTCTGCAAACTGATTTTGCATGGAGTCGGCTCAGGTCTGGAAGGAAGATCAAATTCATTGTCACGCTGCCTTGGCTCTGTGTGTTCCAAGCTGGTTATTGGTGTTTTCTGCACATCAGTCTCGGGGACAGTTATCAGCCCAGGTGCAGCGCAGTGCAGTGGGAGTACTCAAGGTGGTTCTGCACCTCAGTAAACAAGCCAGGCCAGAGCTCTCTCTGTTGGGTCTGTAATATAGGGACACTGCTGCTGGAAGCAGTCTGTATCTGCCAGGGCTACTGGCTCCTCGCCATCTGTGCTGGACAGTTGCTCCCTCAGGCCACACTCACTCCTGTCTCCCTGCAGGAGATGTGCCATCCCCGGACACTGGAGAGCGGAGAGCAGACAGCTGCTGTAAACTGAGGCAGCTCATTTGACGCCAGCTCACGCCGCAACAGTTTGCACCAGAGAGGGACTAGCACAATGCCTCGATGTCACAAGACCTTCAGTACATTTTCACCAGTCCTAGAAGGAAAGAAAGGGTAAGAGAGAGAAAAGCTGATTATTCATATTCTCATCAGTAATGGCTCACTGCACTGGAAAAGAGAGCAAAGCTGTCACATCACAGGCAGCTTTAAAATAATTTATAAATAAGTGGACGGGAAATTCATCATGTCACGGGTCTTGCTTAACTTGGCAGCATTACAGGTTTATCTTTTCACACAGAGTTGTTTTTTAATGGCCTCACAGACAGTCTATGGTGGCCCAGCACTTGTCCTCCCAGCTGCCAACCTTTGCTAGATATTCGAGTGCTCTTCTGGACAGGGGACCAGGGTTGGAGGAAGAGACAGCTCCTTTCTCTCTTTGACATGCCTCCCTCCCAGCACCAAATCCTGTTTTTTGTCTAAAAGGCAGCCCACTCTTCCTCCTAAAAATGCTTTTAGGCGTAGTTACAGGAAGGGTTGCAAACTTGGAGATAGATTCACTGGTAGATTTGTACCCCTTTGCAGTCCTTCAGCAGGTTAGCAGAGGTGTACACCAAGTTCATCTATCCAGGGGGGCCAGGACAGCACTCTGACCCTAACCTGTTGAATTATTATGTAGAAAGTGTTGTCCACTAGTTTTCCTGGGTCCCCTTCAGAGCTTCCCTGGGGATATTTGGCAGGGAAGTTGCACAGAAAGGAGAAACTCAGTCAAGTTAAGAAGGATTAAGACAAGGAACAACAAGAAACATCAAGTCCCAAAATTCAGCTTGCAAAAGAAATAGAAGTTAAGAACAAAACAGTCTGTAAGCTGTTTGGTGGCAAGAGGGCAGTTAGGAGAAAATTGGGTTCATCACCCAACAGGCAGATAGTCTGCAGCAGAGAGGACCAAGAATGAAGCACATAATTAAAATATCTAGCAGTCTTCACTAATCATGATTTGAGGACAAATAAAACCATCAGAGAAAAGAGGAAGCACTTGGATTTAAAAGATTAGTGTAATTAGCTTCTTTGAGATTGTGTTGACCTGACAGTGTTCACCTCCAGGCCCTCAGAGTGCTTGGAGGAGGCTGTGTTTCCACTGTAGTCCGGCTTTGAAGATGCCCACTGGCAGAATCTCTTGCATACTCATCCTCACCTCTGCCCCCTGTGCAGCCTCCCCTTAGGTATGATCTACAAACTGCACTGGTGGTATACCTTGGGTTGAAATAATCCTTCAAAGATGAAGGGGGAGAGCATTATTTTCTAACTGACAAAATTATAGTACAATTTTACTTACACAGGTGTGGACCAGGGGCAAGTGGTGTTTTCAGGACTAGGAAAAGTGATGAAGAGACAGGATGGAGAGAGGGAAGGGATTAGGTACAGTGGTGGTGGGAGGCAGGAATTTCTCACACCACTTTCTGCCAAACCTGACACAGTAAAGCACAAGGTGGATTCAGAGGAATTAACGTTATCGTTGAAAAGTTGTTGTGGACAGAATTGGTTGCTGAAACTAGAAAGCAGAAAAATTATTCTATACACTAAAAGGAGGAAAGAAAATCTGCACAAACTATAGATCCACCAGCCTAGATTTACCTTCTAGAGGAAAAGGAGAAACAAACTACTTATAAGCACAAAGAAGCTGCAAAGAATATCAATTTTTAAAGAATTAAACAACCCAAGTGACCATATTTTTTCCCAGACAGTATCAAAAGCCTGATGAAAAGGATAAAAGCAAAAGATATCTGATACCATGAGTGAGGTAAGGGGTTTGACCCTGTATTTCCTCTGATATTTTTAAAAGCAGACTATAGTAACATGTTTTTGGAGAAACTGGAAGGTTACTTCTTGAATTATTGAAAGTCCACTCTCAAGAAATAATTGGCAAAGGTTTAAGGTCAGGCCAGAAAAGCATATCAAATGAGGGCCCAGAGGTCTGTCCGAGGTCCAGGGCACATCAATATTTTCTACAGCATTTGAGAGGCTGTAAAGAGGAAAAAGTTACAAATAGATAGCTGGTGCAAGCCTTGTACTTTAATATGACCATGTCAAATAGGAGAAATGGTCCAGAAAAGTAGGAAGCAATTCTGTAAGAAGTGCAAAGTCAGATGAGCATGTGCCAGCAATGTTTTACGCAGAGGTGAGTTGATTGGGGCCTTCAGGGATGTCCGGGTGATGTACCCGTGTCCTGCACAGGTTCTTCTTTTCAGTAAGGAGATATTTTTGGATGGAAAAAAACAAAGGAAATGGAAAAGCAGAATGCACAGTTCAGTACTTGCCCGAGCTGTGTCTGATCCTAGCAACTGCAGTCAATCTCTTTGAGTACACCTAGTAATATTGCCTAAATAGAGCACATTTTAAGAGAGACAGTGAAGTGTATCCTGCACCATGTGAAAGTCACTTGTTTTTTGCCATGTAAATCCACACAAAATTTGTCCCAAAGAACTGAGCATGGATTAACTATCCATGCTAATCTCCAACTGCACTAGCCAACAGGAAATCCAAGTATAGAGAAAGAACAAAAGATAAAACAGTTTTGCTCAATATATTCCAGTAAAGCATGAAGGAATTAGGAAGTTATTTAAGTAAGGTTATGTAAAGGGCAGTTCCCTGTCATGAACTTGACTTTTCTGCATCAATTCTATACCATAAAAATAGATTGGGCAAGTAAAGTCAGAGAAAAAAATCGACCAAATTTTCTCCTCTACTGCATCTAAAACATATAAAGGACTACTTTCATTATTCGTGGTGGAAGGACAAACACTTGCACAACTGAGACTGGGGAGAGGAGAAGAGTGTTCCAGGTGCTGTACAGGCCCTTCCTAGGGATAATCCTGCCCCTAACCTGTTACAGTTGATGCAGAAGATAGAGACAAGCAGACAAGTATGAAAATGAGCCTGCCTGAGGGCAAGGCCCAAAACATTAGCCAGGTCTCCAGACCTTCTGTCTGTTGCTTGGCCCATTGATGGATTGCTTTAGACTAATGGAGGTATAAGCTGTCATTGAATTCAGTGCACACTTGGTACGTAGGCGCCTGCACCACTGAAATCTCTGCTAATTGGTGCTGCAAGTGGCAACAACCACAGAAAGACCCATAAAATTATCATTTAAGACTAACGTGTGCCCACTCACAAATGAAGAGGACGCAGCTCACACCCCGCTGTCCCAGGCTTGCTGGTTCATCCACTCACTGGTGCAGTGCATGGGGCTAGCACAGGCCCCGTGGGGCTCCGGGGCACCGAGTTCTTCTTGGGCACTGAACTCTCTTGCAGACAGTTTCTGATACCCTGCATTTTCCTAGCTTAATTCTAGCTTGTAGAATTAAATGCCGTGTAACAAATTACATTGTCAAAGCAGACTGAGAAGAAATGAATCTTTCCAGCCTCATTCAGCTAGTACAGAATAAATAATGTGATATTTCTCAGTCGGTTGCACAGGGAACAGACAATGCCAACTGATTCCTTCTCCCTAATTGAGAAGAAATGGCCAGTTAATGCAGCTGGGAGGGAAATGGAGAGGTCTGGCATTTCCAGTGCTGCAGATTAAAGTCTCTGAAAACTCTTTTGCTTGGCAATGTGTCAGAAAGCATCCTTCCTCTCTTGATTGTAGCAAACACAGGGCATTTCTAAGCAGACCTTAAAAATTTTACATGTTATGCTGGATGACTGCAGCAAAGAAGAGCAGCCTAGGTGTCAAAGCAAACCAGTTAATCACAGGGGTTAATTAGACCCCTGCAGTCATGAATAGCCACAGGTTCCACATTATTCTTCTCATTCCAATGAGAATTGAGCACATCACTTGCAGAGGAGTATTTGTGTTTTGTATTTTCTTTCACCACTGACTGCAATAGAAAAGAAAATTACAGCCTGGCTACAAATGTCCATGAGACTGGAAGTGTTGGCTGCCTTGAGTGGACCACTGATGTGCTGCCTGCTAAATATATGTTCCTCTCCTGATCGCTGTTGGCTATTAGTGCTTTCAAAATGGTTTTATTTCTTAGGGTCCAATTACAGTAGTTCTCTCTGCTGCCCCCTTCTCCCAGTGATGTTGGGAGGTAGGAGCCAGGGGAGCCAGGAGAGCTGCAGATACTGCTGCTCTGCTCCTCGCTGCTGGGTCAGCACCTCTGGGAGAGATGTCTGGGAGGATGTCCAGGAGGAGAGCTGTCCAAAGAGCATCTCATGTAGGCCTGAGAACAGGCTTTCTCTTGTGATGGACAACCATTGCACAGCTCATCTACCTTCGAGGTGAGGACCATATATCACATCTTCTCTGATGCTACTTTTATACCATGGATGCTGCAGAGTAAATGAATGATGACCTAAGATTAAAGTTCTGTCTTGCTGTCCATGTGCTTTTGTAAGAGACATGACAGTGCCAGGCTGTTATTTCACAGTTCTTCAGAATTAGAAAACATTCTGTGACAGAACTGAGACCTACGGTCTTCACTTTCTCAGTGTCTACCAAGTTAGAAATATAACAAGTCCAGAATATTAGCTCTATGTTCCTGTAATTTCAAGAAATAAGAGATAAGGACAAGATACCTTTTTTTTTTCAGTGAACTGAATTATTAATGAATACTAATAATTTTAGAATGGTAGAAATTAGGAAGATCTTTTAGCTACTGATAAGCACAACTATCTGTGGAAAGGAGTATTAACAATGTACAGCGTGGGTGTATTGGAGACAGAAATGTGCAATAAATCCTGAGCTGATACTGTGCTGCTCAGCAGAGTTCTCTACCCCAGTGTGCTCAGTGCCTGTGTTCTCACAGCTAACAAAAACACTTTAAAAGCTGTTCATACTGGGAAGGAACGTGCGTCTGTAAGTACCAGTCACTGGTGCACCCTGTCAGTCGTGTTCCTGGGGTTTATCTTCGCTGAGCTGCAGTTCACGCAAGGCCAAAGATGGGAGGAGGAGGCTCTCAGTTCACCTCGCGTTGCCAGAACTCAGGCTGATCTGATCCTTGTATTAAAAATAACTTGTGGCTATCTCCAGCTTGTGCCTGCCATCCCTAGGGTCTGTTTTGGAAGGAGGACTTTGCGTGTGACAGGAGGGCCAGAGCCAAAACACACTGTCAGTGTTTGCCATGGGAGCTGTCTAAAGTCAGGCAAATATTGGGGCTCTCAGCAGCTGGGAACACAAGCATGGCCATCACAGCAGCGTCACTACAGCTAAGGAACATGGGTCTGATAAACCCAACCCGTCGGGTTTTGACTACTCCACTCCTTGCACACTTTCTGAAGGCGGGCGCTGAGGGATGTATGTTAAGTAGGCCCCGTGGTGCATGCACTCCACAGTGTGCGTTTGCCCGGCCAGTGCCAGCCCACAGGGAGTCACTGGGCACAGTGGTGTGTGGTGCTGCAGAGTCAGTACCAGGCACTCAGCACAGCTGGAAACGTGCCCATCTGAAATAAATTCCTTGATTTGAATGCACACACAGATAAATGACTCACTTTTGCCCGTCTCTGGCAGAGGGGGATGACGGACCCGTGTTAGCCTTTAATATCCCTATATTGTGTCTTACTTTTATTGTAGTTGAAACCCACAAATATCTGTTCACCCTTCCACTTCTCTCCCCAAATTTATCACCTTCTGACAGGCTCTGGACCGTCCACCTGTTGCCTGTAACCATCTTTACACAAGAAGATTCTGCCTCAGGGGGGATTTCTGTGCAGTGTGAGGCATGCATGGGTTGTGATGAGTAATGGGACTGCTTCTTGGCAGCTTCCACTGGCCAGGACCACCAGCTGAGGTTGGTGGTCCTCCAGCCCTTCTGGGCACCTTAGGGGAAACCTGACTGACTGGTTCTGCCAACACTGCTGCTCTCTAGGAAAAAGCCCTTTTGACAAAAACATTGTTTATTGTTTTATTCACAAAATCATACCAATCTTGAAAGATATTCCATGAAAGCATTTGGTTTTAAAATGAATAAATATACTTAAAGGAAGACAAAAAAGAAATTTAAGTCCAAACTATTTCTATGTTGTTGTGGCTTCTCATATTTCAGCCAAATGTAAGACTTTGTATTGCTATTTCTGTATTACTTATTGATATCAGAATTACTACTGCATTATTCAATATTCTATTATAATATAATAACTAAGTCCAAATATCTGAATAATTTACTGCTGACTTCAGTTATTTAAAGATTATTATAATCAGCTGCTGTTTTACATGGAATAAAGCAACCTACTTTACATAGCATAGTGTTTTCAAATACATAGAGACAACATGAAAATTCTATGAAAATTTGACTAACAAAATAAGAATGGCTTATTTTCATTTTTTCTTTAAAATGTTGTTCAGCTATAATATGCATGAAACATTTAATATAGAAAATAAAATAAATTATTCCACTCTGAACTAACCAGAAATTATCCATAATGATTTTTTAAAAGTCTTGCACATTAATAAACCATCTCCAAGTTATTAAACATATGAAAATTTCATTAGAAGGTTAAAAGGCATATATGTGTGTGTGTGTGTGTGTGTGTGTGTGTGTGTTCCTTTCAGAAGGAATACTTCAATTTGATATAATTCTAAGTTTTTCTGAGACACTCCTTACAATGAACAGACTATTTTTAAGACTTTCTCTTCCAGGGGAACTTTGCAAATTATCCACAGTTACTCCAAGGCAGAGTAAAACCAGAGGTAAGGTCCCAGGGCTCCCTGTGATGCCAAGTTTTGGGGCTTTGAAGTGTGCCCTTGTGTGACCCTGGGTGTACAACTCATCATTAAGGGCTACAAACAGCACGTTTCCCTGGCAGTGGGGGTGTCCACAGGACACCTTGCAGGGAGAATCCTACTTGTGCCACACAGCTGGGGGCTCTGCACCTCAGCATGCTGTGGATGAGCCCTTGGGAGCTAAGCACCAAAAGGCACAAACTGCTCTCGTAACGCCCTTGCTGCCATCCTTGCAGCCCGTCAGTGGCCGAGGGACAGATGGACAGAGGTGGCACTGCCACCAAGAAGGCTCCTGGCCTCTCTTCCCAGGGCACCCCCAGCTCGCTGGAGCTGCTCCTGTGCAAACCCCAGCTTGTGGAAGCTGTGAGTTTTCCAGTGTGTGTTTGCCCTATGGGTCTTACCCAATGCCAAATAGGATCAGTGCCCAGAATTTATTTACTTGCATTTCAGGCTGAACACCACTATAAACAGCTAAATTAGAGAGTGAGGAGGGCTCGGCAGGTACACCCAAAGGATGGGGCTTTAAAGAAATTTGGCAAGACTCTAAGGTGTATTTTGATAATGAGCACAAAATGCAGATAAAAGCAAAATGGAAAGTGAATGCTGGACACCTGCACTTGGCAGGAAAAACAGACCCAGCAAAAACGTAAATGCAATTCACACCCATCTTTGGAGTCTGTTCTCTTGAAAAGCCTACAGCTTATAAAAATTTTATTGAGTCACTTTTAGAAGGCAAATTTTGAAATGCGATCCCTCTTCAAAATTAAGCTGTTTAATATTTGATTAGAAAATAATACAGTGGCCAGCTCTGAGAAGTTTGTTTCACGTACAGCCATAATTAAGGATGATATTATTCTGGCTGTACACTGGACTTGTATATGCATGTGCAAGTGTGTGCTTGTTTATATGTCTTCAACACAGAGGTAAAAGGGAACACACGACTTACAGGCTTACAACTCATTAGGGGCACTATGTTTTGTGTGCTAAACCCTGTGAAAATGTAAACAGAAACAACATCGGTCAGACCTAAGTAATATAACAAATGGAAAAGGAGAAACAAAGTTGGTCATGAAGTTGAGTTCAGAACACTCCACAGAACAAGTCACTTCAGGAAAGGTTTGAAGTGCTGCTGGGCTGAACTTCATGCCCTTCAACCCATCTGGGAAGGATGCTCTAGGAAACAGGCATGAAAAGCAAAGATAAATTATGTAGCAATCTTTTTTGTTATATGGAAGAAAAGAGAAAAATATCAGCAACCTCACATTATTTGCAAGGTATTCAATGTTTTAAGAAGAAGTATGAACCCCAGAAAAATGAAAGATTAAGCCATCTTTTATCAAAACATGTTTTCAGTTTCTGTGAAGTAACTAATCAGTTTGTGATTTTGTGTGCTGATGAAGACGTTCATAGTTTTGATATAAAATTATAAGAAACTCACGTTTGATGGTTTGAACAGTTCTCATGACAAGATAATTCAAACAAAACGTATTGAGTACACCCCAGATTTAATCAAAAGGCCTCTAATTCAGGTGTGTTTTCTTCATCTAGTGTAATTTCCTCTGTCATATAATTCTCATTCCTCCTTGGTAGTTATTAGAAATCCAACAAAAAGATGTATTGTGAAAAACCTCAAAAATCTGCAAGGGAATAAGAGCCATAGGCTCATTTGTGTGTGGTCCTGGGATGACAGCTTCTTTGTCCTGGCTCCTGTTTGCAAGTCACAAGCACCAGTTCTGCCCATGCAGAAACACAGAGCTTTTCTCAGGAACATTTTCTTCTTATCACTCCAGTTTTTCTTCCTACCTCCTTTTTGCTCTACCTTCACACTGACTAAAACCCATGGGAAAAGTGTGTCAGTACAAAAAAAAGCTCCCCACAACTGCAAAGCTGACTCCAGTAGTGACCAGTTCGAGCTATGTAAGGAAGCATGCCAGCAATGTGAGAGGAGAGGGGTACAGCCTCCCCTCTGTAAGCTCTGTCATCACCTCTCTGTCACCAGCAGCTTCAGCCAGTCTTGTTGAGTTTATTGTTACCTTGATGAACTTCCTTCTTCGACTTCATCTAAGTTCTTTTAACATTGACATCCTGTGGCAATGGCTCTGTGCTCAAAATTAAACTCAACAGGAAGACATGTTACTCACATTTCTTCTTGGGGGAACAAGAAGAAGTGCTTGAATATTTTCCAGCTTCAAAAGTAAATTAACAAAATCCCAAACTATAGGATGTTTATCTCCCCAGCAACTTTTTCCAAGCAACAGGCAGAGAGGCAATTTGGAAGTAAAGCTTTCATGAAAAGTTGTAGGCATGCCTACCGTAACAATATCATTGTGAGTGTACACTCTGCCATAGTCAGATGGATTTTTCTGAGTTTAAGCTCAGTATTCTACCTTAGATGACACAGGAGAGTTTGTGTGCTCTGCCTCTTAACAGGAAGTTCTTTATACACAGTAGCCCAGTAAAGTAAAGTGCAGATCTTAACAGCTATTAATTAACCTGCTGACCACTATGAACCCGTCTGTATATTCCTCGTGATTATAAATTACACTGAAACTGAAAGGAGAAAAATCAAATGAGTAACATGTGAAAGCTTTGCAGAGATACAAAGGGCTAAAGGGTCTTTTGAGGTCTAATTTATTTTGAGTAGTCTATGTTGATTTGAAAAAGTCCAGAGCAAATGATTCAGTGGAGTTATCTGAGGAAACTGGGCACCAGAAGAAGAGGTTACTTGTTCAGTCTTTACAATTTATCTTCTGCCTGTCTCTGCTCTTCACTGTACCCAGTCAAACAAATATAAAACTGACAGATGAAGACATTAACTTAAATGGCAGTTTAGAGAGACCATGCAAGAAGACCAGAAGAGGGTTTGCCACAAGAATATGGCCTTGATGTTTTTCCCCTAAGTGAGGCATCATGGTGGAGCAGGCACTCAAAGAACCTCCTTTTTGCAGGCTTGAAGTGCAAGTCGGGATGTTTCAGTTTTATCTAGGCTGTAACCCCATCCTTTACATACTGTCTAATCCAGAGAAAAGGTACCGTCAGTGTAAGACAAAACATACCTTTAGCCAAAGTAATCACAGTTTTTGCATTACTGCTTTTACTTTTACCATCCTTTTCTCCCATTTGGCCACAGACTTTAGTGCCCCACTTCCACTGGGCCTCGGCAGCAGTGTTTCCTCTGAGGAATTGAACTTATGGGGTGTCAGGACATCCCTTCCAGCCCTACGTGACCTGGGAACTCTACTGCCTTTTGCCTGAGGGAGTCAAGAGCTCTGTAACTGCAGGCAGGACCACACAAGTGAAGGGTTTTGGTCAAGCTGCACAAGAGTTTGCAAGGAAGTCTTCACAACCTATGGCCAAAGGACTTCTGTTAGATTTCATCTGTGTAATTCGGGATTTATAGAGATAGGCATGCTCTAAGGAAGAGCTAGCTCTATCAGATCATAGCAGAGGTAGAAAAGTTCATCTGAAGCAAAGAGGGCTGCCTCTCTCATATACACTTTGACCAGATATTCCGTGGTAAGGTATCTTTTGTGGATCATTTTAGTTAAACGGGCTGTCACACAGCAGGCATATTTTAATGCAGGCAGGTTAGTAGTGTTAATATAGAGACAAGTATGTCAGAGTGAGTAAGCCACTGGTCTAAATTCGGCTACAAGATTGGGTGAGTTGTCTGCAGGCAAGAGGTTAGTGTCAGCACTGTTCTTAGTAAAGACTGACTCTTAAAATATCATATCTGAATGTATGGTCTTCTCGAGCTACAAAAATCTGTCAGGCCCATTGCCAAGAGAATTGGGTTGCACATGCTGCAGCTTTGTTTCCTTGGTGCTCCAGGAGGATGATCTACACACATATACATTTCCAAATCCAGGACAGCCTTTTTCTCTTTAAACGGCAGTGGGTGCCAAGGAATTTTCCCCCAGCAATTGTACACCCTCTGGATGAATATGCTGTATTCCATAGGGTTCAAACATCTAGGAGGAAAATTCTTGATTAATAAGAGCCATGGCTAGCTCTCCTATCTCCTCTGCACAGCAGTCTACAATGGTGTTCCACCTAAGTGCTTGTTCTGTGAGAATCCAGATTCACTGCTCTCTATGTGTAAGTTATTTTTATGTGATTTGAAAACTAAACACCTGTTATCTTCTGGCAGTCAGCTGAGGTACCTGACACAGCAGCAACATCTTCCTTGGGTCCCTGTGTGACAGGGAGAGAGCAGACCCACTAGATGCTGATTAGGATCCTGTTTGCAAATATCATCCCACTTACACAAGAAAAAATGTGTAAATGTGTGTTTCTGTGGGTGTGCAAAGAGGTGGGTGTAAGTGTATTCACACCCTTACAGTTTTACAGGACAATTTGATCCTGTCTGAAAATGCAGGCTAAGGTATTTAAAAGCAAAGAGAGTAATCTGTGGAGAGGAATAGAGTATCCTGCTAAAAATGTTCTATGTCTGGCCTGGGAATACTTGTGTTTAAAGTAGGCTATAAATGGATACTTAACCACTTTAGTGCTGTGGAGTGATGACCCTCACATGGTCTTGGGACATGCTACATGGTCTTCTTTAGCTGCCACTCCACTGAAAATAATGCATAACAGAGCCAGCCTGGAGCAAAGAATTGCCTCCAGGAACTACCAGACTCTCCTCTGCGTGATATAATACGCTGGTGATTTCAAAACAATGTAATTCTGCTATCCTAGATGCAATAAATGCTATTTATGAATTCCAAATCGAAAGCACATGTAGGCTGAGCCCCACATTTTAATACCTGGAATAATACTGCTGTTGCTATACAAACCATAAATCATTTTTGTAAGAAAGAGGGAAATATATATCACTTCATACATAAATAATTTTAGGGTAGTAATGTTGTATGACATTAAAAAAAATTACCTAATATAAATTTCTAGCCAATAAAAGTGTAAAGTTTAGCTATTCCAATTCATTATATTTCTTACTGGAAACTATTTGGACAATCCCTGCACATTTGTTTTGCCCTTGTGAGCATTACTAATTTTAGCATGAATGATCATTCATCTAAGAATTCATGCCTGAAATGAAATGATTCATCATTTGTTATTCTCTTCCAATAAATGTTTGTTACCCAGTCACAGGAGGGAAAGCACAGAGTGACTATGCCGCTCATCACACAGCATGAACAGTGAGTAGTAGCAAGAAGCATTGAGCCAGTTCTGGAGATGATCTGTATCAGTCCAGGGTAATATTAGATATAAATCCCTCTTCTTTCCTTTCATGCTCCACCAGCGAAACAATCATTCCCAACTAAGCACGGTTCAGTTCTTACCAAGAGCATCTCAGCTTCACTGCTGAGCTTACTCGAGCTGGTGGCAGGACAAGACATCCTGGTGGCAGGATAAGCCTCTCCCTCCCCAAATTGTGAGGAAGCAGAGCCTGAAGGAGGCACTTCAGGCCGTCCTGCCTGTGTTTCAGTGGCTCTGTACTTCCCTTGACTGGTCACGTGCCATTGGTGTTGGCTTGCATCTTACTTCCAACATCAAAGGAAAAACAGGAATTTCAGACACAAAACAAAATGAAAACCAAATCAGGGCTTTTAATGAAGGTCCAGGTGGGCATGATCAAGACTGAGTGTGTGCCAGGCTGTACTAAAACAAAGCACCACAGCCAGGTCTTCACGTTCCCTGGCACTGCTCCAGCTCTGTTTTCCATCAAAGAGTGCCTGGGCTGACACCTGTTTCCCTATTCTTTATGGTTCAGTAGATCTGACAGTGACAGTGTCCCATTATCATGAGAGAATTCAGAAATCGGGATTCATAGCATCCTGTGTAATGTATTGTATTACCCATTAGCTTCAACACTACAAGAACAAGTGCAAAGCAGAGGTCAGTCTGCAGCCATCAGACTGGAGCAGTTGGGAAAATGTGTTTATAAAGTTATCTCAAATCAGCTGAGCTCTGATTCCTAGAGCATTTGGTATGAAGGTCATTTTCTCTATCTGATATATTGAGCCTACCTTTCTTTCCCCAGAATAAAATAATCTGTCTGGACCCTCTTGAGCAAATTGTGCATGTGTGTCTTCTACAGACCAGGACTAGTACAGCACAAAAACACCTCAAACAAACAAACAAACAAAAAAAAAAAAAAAAAAAAGCCAAAAAAACCCCAAAGAAATGTGTAAATACATTTCACAGGAAAAAAAAAGGCTCTGGATTCTAAAGCCCCTAATTTTGGAGAAAAAGTATGTTTGTGTGTTGAGTGAGATATTAATAACAGGAGGAATTAATTATTCAAGATTTAAGTGCAGTATTGGAATCATTGTTAATTCTGCTACGGCCCAAATAAACCACCTGCAACTAAAAGTCAGTGAAGAAAAACAAGATACAGCTCACGCTGGGGTTGACACTGTGGCAGCCCAGTCCCCTGATCTTGGCTGGAGCCCCCCATGTCATGTAAATAATGATACAATCAAATAAATGGCCTTTGTGGCTGTGGCTCACAATAACTTTCAACACAGCTAGTTCTGCTCCTTTAGAGCTGTGTCTGGGGCGATTACTGATTCTCAAGTTCCTCTGCTGCCAAATGGGGCTGCTGTGTAAGTGCTCCTTTGTGGCCTCACTGCTAAGTGAGTGGGTGATGCTCGGGTATCATGTTCCTACATTGAGTATCCCTGCACAGGACCTCCTGGTTGCTCTCCTACTCCTGTGTTGTGCACCAGTGTGGTGCTTTCCCTCTCCTGCCTCAACTCCATGAAGAGAGGGTCTGAAAAAACATCTCTCTTTTATATTAAGGTGAAGTGAATATCCCATGATTGGTCTTCAAGGCACTTTGCAAAAGTCAGAAAATATCAAAAGACTGTGCTAACTAAATTTCTCTAGCATAGGGCTTTGCTTTGTTAGAGATTTCCTAGGCTCATAAGCACATCCTACTCCCACAGGCTGACCAGTTCTGCTCAGCCAATTTCTCTGCTTGGTGCTTTCATCTTAGTTTTTCGACTCATGGTTGGCTTACACATACTTTGAATAATCTGTGGGCTAATCATTAGCCTTCCCTGCTGAAGGTGTATTTCTGCTAACTATCCCCTCTCCTTTTTTTCAATACTATGTACTTCTAATTACATCTCCTGCCAAGGGTGACCTGAGCTTTTGTGTCATTCCTTGGAGAGAGCAGTTCAGAGCACAGTGGATTACACTACACAGCACACACTGGGCAGCATTTTCACCACAGCACTAGAGCTGTTCATCTGCGTTTGTAAATTTGACATCAGTTAGATTTTCTCCATCTTTCAGTGTCTTACATAAGTAGGCCTTAGTGGGAACCACCTCATTCTAAAACAAAGGCGGCAAGTAACAGACTCAATCACTTGGAAAGAGCAACTCCTTAAAGAGAGCTGAGCACTCACATTAATTTTGGTCCATCTTTACTGCTTCCAGGACAGTTTTCATGGCCAGATGGTCAGCTTTTCCAGCTGTTGAAATATTTTTGGAAGGACCACCATTCAAGATAAAATTGCATGTCACTGGGGATAGATGCTGACCTCTGCAGGAAGAGGGTGGTTTGGCTCAAGGATTGGGCCCCCCCAGCCAGCAGGTTGCCATGAGGTGAATTCTGTGACATCTCTTGCTGAACCTCATTATTCAATCTAATGGTGCTGCTCAAGTCCAGGCATTACCCTGGCATGCAGGACAACAGAATCAGAGTCTAGCAAGGCCTGGTATTTTGAACCCTAACAAAACAGCAACTAATTTATGTGCTGATCATTACCATGGCGTTAACATCACCATTTCCTAACAAATTGATTGTGATACCCTGGCTGGCATCAAGAAGCACCTTACACCACAGAAGCATTGCTAGAGGTCCTTGAATTTGAGCTGCAATGCCAAAACCCAGTCCAGCATGACAGTATTCTCATCACAGCTTGTGAATGGAGAGAAAGCCAGTTCTGGGAGTTGCCTTTTCTGCCTCAAAACAAGCATTCGGCGCCATGTGAAATCTCACCTACCCTCATATTGTTACCCCAGGAGTAGAGAGAGGTTTCCTAGAAGTCTTATGTCACATCTGCCAACCTCATGCAGTGTTCTGGGTGCTAGAAAGTGCCTTGAATAGCACTAGGTACTTGTGTATGGGCAGCTAACTGAACCTGCTTCTGTGGGCAGCCAGCTGAACCAGGCTGGCTGTGTGCTAATGGAAGGATTAGATATATGAGCAGAGGTTTCTAGTTCTGCTGTATAAACCTCGGTCCCCACATGGCAGAGGACACAGATCCTGAAGATCCTCTGTCAGAGCCACTGGTCCCATTGAGAAGTCACTGCACCCTGTGTATTCCAGACAGTAACTCCTTCCTGCAGCCAAACCATCCATCTCTGCTAGGTGGAAAGACAGCCTGCACACACAGTGCTCAGACAGGCTCCTACATACTCACACCCAAAGCAGGTTCCTTTACTTGGAGTTGAATCCCACTGCCAGTTTGCCAGAGGTGAGTTCTATTAAGTGTTTCCAAACCTTAATGTCTTTGGTCTGCTTCTCAGATTGAGCCAAATTAGCATGGGACACAAGAGACTGTGCGAAGAGCTGTGCCTTTAGCCATCTAGTTAGCCATTTAGTTAGCCATTGTTAAGCATATCAGTACATAACTGAAAATTGCAACCTTATGGGGGCAATGTACAAAATCTCACCTGCCTGATTACAAAATCATTAACTATTTTATTGTTCTTTGTCATCTTTGTTTTTTCTCTGGAAATAATAGGCATTTTTCCAGTTGGAGGCAATCGCAAACTAGATTTAGACTGAAATAGCACACTGGTAATTTATTAAAATCATAACTGTTTTTAATTATTCTTTCATTCCACTGTAACACAAAATTGAAGAAAAGCTGACTAGATTAGGCTCCCAAAATCAGCATAAAATGGCCTTAGTGGACGCTGACACCAAAAAACCTGATTCCAGCCCCTTGTGCCCTTTTGTTCTTGCAGCAGTGTCCCTTTAGCTGTGGGATGAGTTGAGTCAGGAAATTATGATCTGAAAAGGAGTTTTGCTGTGTTTTATACCTGGTTAATTCTCAACCAGATGTGGCTCAGCCAGGCACTTCACAGAAGTTGATGCTGGCACATGAAAGACATGGGAACAAATGAATAAAAATTAAGTCTATTATGAAACCACAGTGTGGAAAAGTATCTAACAAATTTTGAATTTATGATCTGGGCAAATGAACAGTCCTTGCATCTTGCAACACTTGGACTAGGTAAAAACTATTAATAGCTTAAATGCTGAAGCCTTTGTTTTCTCTGTAAAGCAGCAGTGACTGATCAGCAATCACTCTTGCGTGCTGATCTTGCAAGCCTAACAGTCTTTTTCCCACTGCTGAGTGAGTCCCAGATGGTTCATAGAGCTATTTGTCCTACATACTTCTAAGGATCCATTATCTGGATAGCTGACTCGTGCAGCAAAAGATTTTCCAACCCAGAATATTTCCTTTTGGTGCTCTGTGCTATGGTTTTCAGGCATGCACGCAATATTTAAATTTATATATTTATTACTTATTATGGAATCATTCCTTTGAAAAATACTCCATTGCAAAAAGAAAAAAGAGCACATTTAACGCTGCAATCAGAACATAGTGAGGATTTGAAGATTGAGATCATTCCATTGCCATGGGGCCAGAAATTTTGCAGCTGAGATTGTCATAAACCAAGCACCTGCCTAGTTTATTTTTGAATGCTCCTGTCAGTGATGCTAATTTTGCAGATCTAAAAATCAGGCTGCAGACCTGATGAAAAAATGCAGGAGTGTCTCATGGTTTGCAGGGCAGGGAGAGATTGCAGGAAAAGCTTATGCTTGGGCTGAGGAAGAAGTAGAGCTTTTTTATTTTTCAAGTAGTCCAGCAGTTTATATAGATGATAACCTTCTCTTACAGATGTTTTTTTGGAAAGGCCAGTGGAATGGTAGGATGAGTTTTGCTAAGACAGGAGCAGCTGCCCTCTTTAAGAAATACTCCTGTGAAGTCACAAGCTGCCGGTTTTGCCTCCCAACACAGTGTTGGGTAGAACCTGTAACTGCACAGCAGGATGGCAGCAAGGCCAGAAATGTCCTCCTGCAGCAAGTCAGCTCAGCTCACCCCACATCCCCTCACTTCACTCCCCCTAAGCTAGTAGGTAGGCTGAACTACCCTGCACCGGGCAGT
Organism: Dicrurus megarhynchus; assembly: GCA_013399195.1. Classification (NCBI taxonomy): domain Eukaryota; kingdom Metazoa; phylum Chordata; class Aves; order Passeriformes; family Dicruridae; genus Dicrurus; species Dicrurus megarhynchus. The sequence goes on from VXAD01012614.1 coordinate 253,822, forward strand.
GTTTCCTCGCAGAGCTCTCTGCACTCCATGTGTGCAGAGACCATCAAGGCAGGTGACCAAGGCAGGTGACCATCAGCTGCCTACACAGCTCCCCTCCAAGGGCTCCCCATTCCCAAAATACACGTTAGATTTGATTTTCTCATGCTGGTTCATGGGGAATTTGAAACTGGCAGGGATCTGTAAAGGAAGGATAGCACATATGACCAGATTGCTTTTCACCCAAGGTTATGTTACGTGCGTGGGTACAAGCCCAGCCAGCACAGGACTGGATGCTCCCCTTGGCGTGACACAGAGCCTCACAGGGTACAGCCCCAATGTGCACTAGCAGCAGCTTTACTTGTCTGCAACTGGCTCAGACATCTGACCTGACTGGAGAAGGGCACAGATGTGGCTGTAAACAACACATCCATGGAATACAGAATCTGTAGCGAAAGCATCATATTTTTGCTCAACGCATGCAGAGCACCTATAGGAAAGCATGTGTGTTAAAGTAGCATAAAATGTAGAAAACGACCTCCATACAGGATAAATAAACAAGGTGGCATTAGGCCTGGTTGCTGTGTTGCCCCACTCCATGCAGAACTGTTTTCACCTTGGCAAAGGGGCTCAGACATCATTTGGAAATGTAACACAGTCAGGTTTCGCTGCCTGAATCACAGGAACCTCCATCACCCCACGCAAATGTTTAGAAAGAGGCACCATGACCCCTCTTCACGTGCATAAGTCACAGGCCCAGCCAATATAAGAACATTATAAGGAAAAGATGTCACTGCAGCAGGTGCAGCAACTGCTTAACAATGGATTTTTCTTCTCCTTTGCTGAGCATATTCACTGTTTGCTGAACTTTATACTGGCTCTCAGAGTCAGTATATAAAACTGGCAGGTTTTCTGGCTTGTCACGCCTTGGAATTATACAGAAATCCTGAACTCCCTCTCAAATCCATTTAAACCCCCTACTAGCACAGTACTTCTGCTTAGACTGGTTTGGGGATTTTTAGAAAAAAGATACCAAAACACAAAAGCAACAATAAAAATTTGCTTTGCCATGGCTCCAACAGTTTCACAGTCACTTGACACCTGCCTTCATTAATCAGCTTAGAGTCCAGCCAACAGGAGTTTCTTTAAAATATCCTTTTATTACTTCACAGGGTACTAGCTTTTTGCCATTGCAGACTTAAAACAAGCCTATGCTTCCTGGAGCAGCTCAGATTCCATCCTCTCTTCTACTTCCGAAACAGAGACTTGTTTTAAAAAACGCTGTGCTGGTTCAGACTGCAGCACGTGGGCAATCATGTAGAGGAGAAAAGGTGAGAAGTAGCTGAGCAAAAATGAGGGTAGCAGAAGGATATAATCTAGTTCCTAAGGTGGAAGGAAGTCAGCATGTCCAGAAATCCTAGGCTAAGAAGAGGACGTAGTTCTTCAGAAAATACTTTAGTGATAGAGTTGGTGTGCACAAAACACATCTGGAGTGAGATGTGCTTTGGCCAACAAGGCATGGACAGGGTCCCAGACCATCATGTGCTTTCTTCAATCAGCACAAGAAGTGGATTAGGAGCAGTACTGAGCCCCTTTGTGACACACTCAGATGGCTCACTGGGTCCTGGTCCTGCTGGAGGAGGTCTACAGCCACTCAAAATCACTCTCTTTTATCGATCTCCTCATGCAGTGCTTGGGGCCTACTGAAAAAAGGCTTGTTCAGCACATTCAAGAAGACCAGCCCAGGTCTATTGTTTGCAGGGAGTTAATTTCCCTTGATTATTCCTTTGATTTGAATTTTAAATGCCCTGGTAAGAACCTGCCTGTGAGGCACAATGGAGTCAACATCAACCCTAGTTAACTTCAGGACATTTCTGGTCTTGCTGCTGCAGAGGAGGCTACTAGCAACAGCTTAGCTTGAGGTGGCAGTGTGCTTTTGACATGTGCAGATTTTTCTTTTTTCAGTATTTTTTCTTTTCTTGGTTGAGGACCGGAAGACTAAAGTATCTACATTTAATCATTGTCATGTGAGCTGGGTACCTATGGTCCCCATAATGGAGATCTTATCAGTACAGTCAGCCTGGCCATGACATTAACAGTCGAGTTCCTGGCAAGCCAAATTATTTCCTAGAATCTTTTGACTGTATTGGGAAGTTAAACAGCCTTGGACATGGCCAGGTTGCTGACAGTGCTGAGTGCCAAACTGGATGCTTCAGGATGTTATTCCAAGTCTCGATGTGCTGTACTGGGAGGTCCTGTGTTGGATATGCCACCTCCTTGTAGATGTCTCAGATTTCCTGTAGCATCTCAAGCAACATGAGAAGTCTCTGTGGAGGCAATTGAATCACCCTTTGAGCTCAGGTGTTGACATCTCTGTGCAAGCACTTCAGCGTAGGTACTGCGGTCTTGAGCTGAATCTTACATAAGGCAGCTGTGTGGCAGATAACACAGCCAGTCATCACAAGAAGGCTTTGCTGCACCTCCCCATACTTGTGTGTGCTAGAAGAGCTGTTCCCCACAGCACTACACTCAGCCTGCAGCTCAGCATTTTTGTTCCTGCATCCATTCTGCTCAACAGGGAAGTTCTCCCTCTTTTGTTCTGTGCAAGAATCTTGCCCATGGAGTTCTGGGCCTTTCCGCTGGTCCAGGTGAGTGGGGTTTGGTGTAGAGCACCCCAGACTAGCCTTGCATACTAGGCTGATTTGGTCTTTAGTGGTGTTTATGTCGATGATGCTATTAAGTGTTGTGACCTTTGGTAGGAAATGGAAATGTTTTTCCTGTAGTTGACAATTGTCTCACTGCTGATACCGCAACTCTATGCTTTGACTGTTTTACCAAAAATGCTTAGGCCCCTACCACACTTCCCCGGTCCCCTCCCTTCCTCCTGCAGCTCTGCAGGAGTTGTGCTGACAGCATTTTCTGAAAATGTCTACACCCAGCATCCCCCCAAAAGGGGAATTTCCCAAGACAAAGAAGAAACCACTGTAGGAGGAGCTGCTCAGGTCTGGTCAGAAGAAAGTAGGTATAATTCTTGGGATCACCTCTTCCCTCATTCTACTTATTCACACTGTTTCATTCAATGGAATATTAGGAAGAAAGTGTTGCAGTCAGAATATTTTAGAAGAAAAATAAATGGTCAAGAATATAAGGAGATGGCCAATTTATAGTAAGGAACCTGTTGAATAATTGCATCCCTGAATGCTAAATGCTGGGTAAAACTCCAGCACCAGAGAGTGGTTGTAAACATGAATGGAATTGGTGAGTTTGAGTCAAGTTACCCTCTTTTTAATACATTCATAAAAGTGATGGATCAATGGACAACCATCAAAGCTCCAGGTTTTTGCCAACCACCATGCAGCCTCACCATGATACCTCTTTTTTCCCTGACAATCTTATTAAAAGTCTTGTGTAAATATGCTTCCAAGGATGTGCTGCCAGCGCCTCCTGTAGTTTCTCAGGCAGTAAGTGGACTGTGGCTCACGAGCCAGCAGTGCCAGCAAGCTCAGTCCCCGCAGATGGCTGAAGTGAGGATGTCTCAGCACCCGCAACCCCCTGGTACAAGTAACCCACAGTGACTGTACAGGAGGTGAGCACTGGGAAGAGTGAAGCTGTGGGGCAGCATCACTCCTCCCTCTGCACTGCTGAGCCAGGCAGGGCCTGGTGGCACACCAAAATGTCCAGGCAGATGTTGCACCCATGTGAGTCATGGCACCTGGCACTTGTACCCTCTGCATGAAGCAGCACAGGCAGGAATGCTTCCTCCACTGTCACACACAAATACCCTGCATTAACAGCACCTTCTTCTATTTGATTTCATCACGGTGCTTCTCAGAATATTTTCTGTTTGGTTTTGTTTTCATTGATTTAAAATGCAGAAAAGGGAAAGCAAAGTAGATTTTTGCTCAGCAACAGTCCAGATGAAGCGAGTTTTCCAAAAAAATCAATTTAAATAACCAAGCTGTGGCTTGTTGTTCAGAATGAAACCAAATATATAAAATATATAATTACTGTCATATGTAACTGGTTTTTGTAACTTGAATAAAATCAAAGACAAAATAAAATGCTTGCTTGCATCGTTTTTTTTCCAATTGACTGCCCAGAAGTCTGTAGTGCTTGAAGAGGATGTAAACACAAGAGCTCGATGGGAACTTTTCAATTAAATGTTTTGCACCAGAAAATGATGTTTCATTGAAACCAAAACTATTCAAGGAAATATAACAGTAGTTGAAACTTTTGTTAGCAACATCTTGGGGTTCAGAGTTATAGTTCTGATCAAATGGAGAAAGAGACAAACAGACTGATAATCTTAGTGCACAAGACTAAGCATCACCTGAGTTTGACTCCCCTCACCAGGTGAGTAAATACATCACTGCCTTAACAAACACTTTCTCTCTTTTCCCTGATTTTTTTTTCTAAAAAATTTCAACAGCCTTTTGATCATCAGTGTAACTAAAATAACTGTTAACATCTCAAAATGTTTTGCAAGCTAGAATTCTTATTTCCAGCTAGTCCAACTAACAGCCAAATGTATGAGTGTTCTTGGGACACCTGTTCAACTCCCATTCCAGAAAGCTTTAAGCCTATGAGAGATTAAAATAAAAGCATGCACTGAAGAAATTACCCCAGAGAACATCAATATAGATTCTTGAAACAGGTCTGTGTGACTCAGAGTGGCTAAACATTGTCATCCTTTGTTTTTGGAAATGTCCAAAACTGACCTTTGTCAAGTAGTTACCCAGTGGTGGCTTTGCCAGATAATCTAAAGTAATCTCTTCAGGGCATTCAAGTATGAGATATACCACCCTTGGGAGTCAGAAAGTATCCACTGTAGCACACAAGTTGTTAGCAAGCAAACTCAAGGGGATCTTCCTGATCCTAGGAAGAAAGCACCACTGATGGGTGGTATTGAACATCCAGTCACCAGAGCCTGGCGCCCTTAGCACTGAAAGGCAACCCACCACCCGTGAAAAGCCATGTCACCACCACCATGCTCATTTTAAAAGAGTTTGGGGATACACTTGATTGTGCGTCTTCCCTCATTAGCTTTGTAGGTTGTATTCTCTCTTCCTAAAGAAATAAAATGAGAAAGCGTGCACAACAAAGGCAGGAGGTTTAAGATACCAAAAACTTCTATAATACTTAAGCTAGTTACTTGTAGATTCATGATCTGACAAATCTCTTTTCCCAGACTGGGAATCCTGACTTCGGAAGTGCTGGGACTGGGGTGATATGGATTTTGAAGACCACTGGAGAATAAGTCTGACTCTTACAAACACAGTGATATTTTCAGAAAATACAACAGCTTTATCTATTATCAAAACAACAGAGCTCTGTTAAATTTTAGCCAAATTTCTCAGTTTACATTTGCAAGGAAGTTGTGTCTTCTGCAGCTGAGGAAGTGTGACCCAACACTCCCATACTGCCTTCGGTCAGCTCTTGAGTAAGAAGAGCCGAATGGCACATCTCTGCAGAACCCAGGTCATGGAGGATCTACCGACAGGAAATTAGCCATCAGTTTAATGCAAGCCCCTTATGGCTGGTCAGTGGAGGTAGGCAGGTATGTAGAATATGACTGATGATCACAATGGCTGATGATAGACTGGGGAGACCCAACGTTGACATCCAGCCATTATCCATCTTAGCTCTGACTGCTGTCTTCTGATTACTAGGGGGCTGAATTATTGAGCAGATCTAATTCATGGCAAACTGCCACTTGTGTTCCTGGGAAGGGTGAATATAATAAGAAACAAATGCCTCAACTATAATTTTGTACTGTCTCCAAGTCTCTCCCATTGTGCTTCCCTGCTGGGTAAGAAAAGGCAGGGGGGAGATTTAGCTGCATGGTGAATGGCTTTGCGTGGCAGTGACAGGTATTCAGAGGCAGTAAGACTTCCTGTCATCCAAGAACCAGCACCAAAAAAATGTTAAGCATGTGGAAAGGCAACGCCTTTGAAAAGGAGAAGGCACACTTAAAAATTTGGCAGGATCAAACCCTCTATTATAGTCCTCTCTTTACATCCCAAAACCCTCAGACAATGAATGTGAACTGGGACTATAACTAAATGCAAAATCATCTGCAAAAGCACGCTCCAGTCATATATTTTATTTGCATATGCATCAGTGTAGAAACTGGCACATGGCCCATCTATGTTCATAGTCCAACTTCTCTGCCACAGAGAGCCAGGATATGTGATTTTCAGTCCAAAGGTGTTCCTGGCATTTCAACATTCACTTTCATTACAAAATTAAAAAGAAAAGTTCAGGCTTTCAAGGTGTCCCCCATAGAAGATCATGATTGGACAGCAACAGAAGGTGGAGGAGGCAATGCTGGTGTCAGGAAATGGAGCTGCCTGCGGGATGTGAAGCAGTACTTGCCTCCAGCTCCAAGCCACACACCAGGCACTGCCACCATGGCAGGGATCCTGAGGAGGATGGAACTGCAAATTCAGTGCCAGGGAGGAAAGCACAGCCACGCTGCACCATCCCACAGCCTGACTCCTGCCTTTGGGGTCTTTTCCAGTTAAATTAATCAAGCATGATGAGGAGTAAGTGTGATCAAATAAGTGATTCATATTCACCTGATCTTGTAAGAGAGGGTGAACTAAAACTCTCTTTATCAAATTTGTGTAAGTTAACTACCAATGGGGTAATACTGTCCCTGAGTCAGCACGGAAATAAATACTTATCTCTATTATTTCGTGCTATAAAATTGACTCCATTCTGGTTCCTTTTTATGAAAAGTGCCTATAAATTTGCTTTGCATAAGAAAGGAAGCAATAGCAAAACCAGCTACAGACTATGAAGTAATACTTTTATACCAAAAATAGATTCTAGTGAAAAACCCCCTTTCCTTCTATTCAGAGATGTTTCCAATTATCTTCAAAAATGAGATTCCTGAATGGTGTAAACTCTGCCCTCAACAATGTCTATTTAGTGCAATTAAAGACAATGAGATTACATGTGTTTGAATGATGGCAGAATACATCCCTGCATGTTTATTGCCTTTGTCAAACACATTCCAAAGGATAAAAAGTATATAAATAAATGCAGCCTCTGTAAGTATCGGTATTTTTACTGTATGTTGTATAAGGTTTTAAATAAGGTCGTACAAAAGTGGATTTCTGGCTTTTTCCTTCAAGTGGTCCTTCACACTTCATAAATTTGCCTGTCCGGGCCTTATGTCCTGGGCCTCAACCTGTAACATCAGTAAAATACATGAAGAAAACTCCTGTGAAATTTCAGTGATACAACTGTCACATTAACTGTGTATGCATTTTTATTTTGGGAAGAAAATTTTATTGTATTTTGATTAATTGTCTTTGACAGACTAACCTAGGAGCATGAATAGATTCTATTATAGACTATTAACTCCCTAACAGTGCTGGGGTTGGAAGTGTGTCCAGGAGGCAGGTCTCCTTTTGATCCTACCAGACCTTAATGATACTGTTTGTATTAACATTAGCAGTGGCATTTTTAAAAATTCAATATTAATTGAATCCTCATTTCTTCATTATTTCCTATACACTGTGCTTTTCCATGAGAACCGTGACTCTTGCCAACAAATGCAAAATCTTCACCTTGTAAGCTGCAAAATACATTGCACCATCCGTTTAATTTACGGCAGCAGTTTGGAAGTCTGCTGAGCTGGACACAGCTAGATGGCAACGGATGCATTGTTGTTAAATATGAGCAGCACGTCACAGTAATATCAAACTAATTTTTGAGACAAAATGCATGCAAATTGCAATAACCTGTAATAAATAAATGAAAGGAAATGGTGCTCTGTATATTTGCAGAAGTTCGTTTCTGTGGTTGTTTTATACACATTAATTGATTATTCCTAATTTTATTAAATGATTGAAGCAGAGATGGCACAAGTGGAGATGCCCGACTATTGAATGTACCAGGGCTGAAGTCTTTGGCCCAGAGTTGACCAGAGGGGTAGGATAACCCTGATAACAAGTCCATTTAGCAGAAACGCCTTCAAGGAGATAAGACAGATTGTTGAAGTCGCAGGTGTCATTTTGTAAGGCTGCTGACTCACACGAAAACCACAAACTGTCAGGTCTCTGCCAGGCTTCACCTTGAATAATCCCGTGTGAAGCCTGGGTCACTGCAAAGTGCTGGCTGGGGTTTTCTAACACACTCTCCCAGCTGGGGAGTATAGAGATTGTGACACATAGGAAAGAGAGAGTTTCTGCAGACGGGTTTGACAAGAAGTGAACATCACTTTAATTAGAATTTTCTATAGGAAACATTGCCTTTTGATGAAAAGCTCCATTCAAATTGGTAAAAAGCTATTTGTTTTTTTAGCAGCTGGTAACAACTCTCCTTCACCAAAAACTGCTGAAAATTTGGGGGCTTTCTAGCATCACTGTTTCAAGGAAAAACAGCATTGTTCAAAGAAAAGTTGCATTTTTTGGAAGATTTTGTTTAAATACAGTTCCAGTTTATCTTCAAAAAATAATGCTTTTGCGGGAAATTTTTTGGTCTGCCCTTTGCAAAGAATAACTCACTGGAAGTTATCAGAGTAAATCCCCCCAAGTCATTTATAGCAATATTTTTAGGAACTGGAAACCCCATAAAAATCACTCCAAGTCAGTCTCTAAATATTTGTAAGGTTTTCTGTGTGTCATTCTTTTGAAAGCCCTACCAAGAGCACCACGAAATTTTGGTAAAGGCTGCACATCTTATAGTCCAAACCATAAAACAGTACCTTAAAACCTGCATGGGTACCAATGTGGAGATGGGCTCTGTGGGATGCAATTTTCTTCAATGCTGGTTGTAGGAGACTGGGTGGTCTGCAAGACTGGTGTTGCTTTTTAACTTACAGAAATCCATAGCACATACTCAGAGGAGAGGCATGTTTTCCTTTGAGAACTACCGTGTCCAGTTACTGTAAATCACTGGTTTTCCAGCTGTTCCCCAGCACCTACAATCCCCAAAATTTGCCTGAACACAGTACCCTCTGAGCACACAAACACAGCCTTATTTGAAATTAAAATGCTGCATATTATGCAGACTCTGACTTCACGGCCCCCTATCCTGCAGCACTGGGATGACCGTGAGAAGAACAGTCTGAGTGCCTTAGGTGTTCAGACTCAAGGGACTTCCATGTCCAGTTCATCCTGTTCACATGCAAAATGTGGGTCTGTCCCCATCATTTGGGCTGCCTAGCCCACAGGTAATTTGGCAGATATTTGCATTCACCATTGATTTTACCCAAACCCGGGTCAATGTGTGCTTCTGCAGTCTGCCCTGTGTGAGTGCTGGCCTCTTGCTTAGTCGCAGCAGCTCTGGGCAGACGTGTTTGAGAAGGTGTGAAATGGTTTAGGATAAAGACAACTACAAGAAAACCCAGCTCATTCCCTCTGGCTGCTTGAGATAAACGCAATGGTTGCTTAAGACGTGCCAGCATGCCAGTCTGCAGACGGGGAAGACTTTGTTTATGGAATTAATAACAAAAGGTTATTTATCATTGCAATTATTTATTGACTAAACATAAATTGACCATCTCTATAGGCTAATCTTCAGCTCCTCAAACCAGAGATGTGTGTAACTTGCATTGCCTAAGGGTCATTTGGGTGCATTTTGCCTAGGATGTCCCTCCCTGACTCTTCATTCCTGATGTCCTCTTGTTTTGAAAGGAGCTATTTTCCTCCTAATCTGTATCCAACAGTCGATTATGATCTTCTCACACAAAGCCTGGCTGCACTTGCTGGTAAACTGTGTAAGCAACACATTCCCATGCTCCCCATTCAGGCAGTGTGCACAGAGCCTTTCCTGGTCCCTACACTAATCTCTTATAGAGAAATGTGGTTTATTTGCACCGGGCATCAAGTCTGGTGACAATTTTGAGCTCAGAGAAGCACAGAGTGGACACATGGAGGATAAATAACAGCCTGCAATGAGCCCTGGAATGAAGGATGGAGCTCTTTGCCCAGAGGCCCAAGTTCTTCTCTCTTTTGGCTTGTTGCAGCACACAAAACTCACAACATTCCACCAGGAACAATTTAAGTCTTGAGAAAAAGGCACAGAACAAAATGCTGATGTGGTTTGTTGAAATTCAGGGAAGCCTCAATTACAGAGTGCTGTATTTTTGTCATCATTGTAATTTTAAAATTAAAGACTGTTTTCCACCATTAAGCATGTCAGGCATAGTTCCTGCTCTATTCCTAAATTCACTTTCCTAGGGAAACAAAGCTTCCATCTATCCCACTGTTCAGTTTCTCATTTTTGGTCTCACAGTAATTTTAGCACTCATGGTCAATTTTATCCGGATTTGAAGAGAGGGCAGGATCTTTGTGAAACACAGGACCTTGGAAAAGAAGACAAACACTATTAGGCCCCATTAAGAGGAGCTGGGTATCAGGGAGAGCCATGCTGGCCACCAGGCTTCACTAGTAGTGCTGCTGGTGTGAAATGGCTCAGGGTATTTCTTATCGCACATCCAGCTTGCTTGGCAGGTACCTCACAGCCTGCCAAGCATTTCAGTCTTCTCCCAGTCTAGCACTGTAATGTGAGCAATCATAAAGGTGGCCAGGTTACAAGGGGAAAATTACTGAAGAGAGAAATCATCTGCTGAAAAGGACTGACAGAGAAAGGACAACCAGCCTGGGACTCCTGATGAATGGGATCCCCTTAAGGATGGGGCTTGGAGACTGGAAACATCCTTGAAAAGTGCAGCCAGGGTGTTGGAACCCTGGGTTCAGATAATTTTAATCTTTCAGTTCTTGCAAGCAATGAACTTCAAAAGTACACTCCATTTGACCTGAGACCCTGGGAAAGACTTCCCCGATTGTGTGATGACATTGAGGGTACTGCTGTGTAATTAAAGTTATGTCTATGGGTGGAATATGTAGAAATATAGAATTTAGGTTCATTGAATATAGTAATACAAGTGTAACAATATGGAGGATTTTGGGCGTGGGTTTTTTGCTTCTTCCTTCTTCTTTCTTCTCCACAAACCTGGGTTTTCTTGCATTGGTTCAAATAGAACCTAGAAACTGAAGACCTCCTGAAATACTGCAAATAAGCAGAAAAATGAGGGACTGTAAGAGCAATTTATCACCTGAGAAAAACAGTCTGGGAATAAAAAAACAGTGGAAAACAGTCTGGGAAAATAAAGTTGCTCTGAAAGAACAGAAAGCATCATAATGTATTGGCTGTTACAGGTGAAACCAGACATTAACAGCATCTATTGACTGCTTGAAGTAAGATGTCCTGCGCCCTCTTATGTCCATATGTGATAAAAAAAAAGTGTTTATTTTATCCAAAACTGAGCTCCTGTCTCACTCAGAGCTTTCCAGCTCCACAAACTTTCTACAGGATCTTGGGCTGTCATCACAGATGTCTTGCTGACCTGTGGCTGACCCCAGGAAGCCAGTGTCTCTGTTATCCTTTCAGTTCAGTCTGTCATCCCCTCTTTTTGGGATGGCTGGGTGTGTAGTCCCCACCTTGGATTGGTTTGTCCCTCCCCTTTTGAGATTTCCTTCTGAAATCTAATTTGCTTTCTTATTGACGTTCTATATACTCATTGTTTTGCTAGTGACAAGTTGTGGTAATAGGTAAGAATACACAACTACTTGGTTGTGCTTGCTATTGATTGTACTACAATACTAATTGGTGCTATCATTGATTGCCACCACACTATTGATTGAGATTGTAATTGATTGATGCTAGTAATACATAATAGCTTGAGACATATAGATATATATATTCATTCACATTTGCTTTATTAATCATAGGTATATTTGCTGGTGGTAAATTTTGTGGTGTTTGTGGTAACCTGTAACTAAGTGGAGAGATTGAGAAGAAAAGGCCTCCATGTCCTCAAGTGCTGTGAAATCCTATGGTCATGATCCATGGTCATGATCTCTTCAGTAACCCGTAGGTCATGACACCCCATCAGGACCCCGTGTTGTCTCACTGCAGGGGGAAGCGACTGTGCAGCAGGTGATGTTTTTCTAAGGGCAAAAGCACACTGCACGGTGAGGCAGAGGGAAATTTCTATCTTATATTCCTTTTAAAAAGGATCCCGTTTTAAGTGATAGCAGTGGTGGAGGTAGATTAAAGCAAACTCTGTGATACGCTGCAGGTGATGGATCATCCTCTGAAATACACCTGCTTGGGATGAGCGCTGCTGGACACACAATGACTGGATTCCCTTCGGGTGCTATAGAAATCAGTCAATTAATAACAACAATTATTTTTTCCCTAGACTTTCATTGCAGCTTCCTGACATTATGAGTGGCTGGAGAGCTTTGCCCCTGAAAACCCAAAGCAGAGGCACTGGATTGCTGTTCATAGGAGAGCAGTGTGCTCCATGCAGAAACACGTGTGAGCCGGGCTCTGCTCTCACTGCTTGCTTTTCAGATCACCTCTTGCAGGACTCCTATGGAAATGCCATAAGCCAGAGCAATCATGTGTGGGTTTTCTTCCCTGTGCTCTGTCCTTTTATGAATCTTGCTAGTTGGCAACAGTAGTGTGTAAATACTGAAGCCAATGACACAGCAAGAAGGTAGATTTTCCCCCCAGTTTACTCTATTCATACGGTTTTCACAGGAAATCAGAAATCTTTCTTGCATGATCACAGACTCAAAGACAAAAACAGCTGTGTGTGTAGAAAGGCAAAGCTGCCTGAAAGGAGAAATATTCTTAATTCCTCTAACCTGGGAGTTTGATATTAAAACTAAATTAGTGGCTGGCCAAGTTGGGCTGATTTTAGGAAGCCGCAAACATATAACCTTCCAGAGAAGAACATTCTTGAACGAATTGTGGATAAATGAATCAAGCTTTCCAATGACTACACGTGTGAGCTTGCTAACCTACATGAAACTGCCATAAGATGGTCTGTAGTGGGATCATCAAGGCTGGACACATCCCAGTGCAAAACAATGTGATGGAGTCCTGTTCTGTGGGAGGTTTTTGTCTTGGGCTACACAATGGAGACATAATGGCTCTGTCCTCTCTGGGCTCGTGCCCAGAAGGGCAGTGGAGGCCCAGCATTGGCACTGTGGCACTGTGGCACAAGGGGAGGAAAACCCAGTCCCACACTGAACTAACTCGCTTTCACAGCACCTCCGGACCATGATCCATCTGCAGCCTTCGAGGATGCACCAAAGCACAGTTAGTTGTGAGTGGGACAGAAGGGCAGCTTGGAGAGGCGGTGTCTGACATTGGAGTGGGTGCTGCAGCACATGAAGCCTTGGGAACTCCAACAGGGACCTTAAATTTGACCAGAAAGGTCTGAACTCATGCCTCAACAGCAAGAGGACTTCAGCAGGGAAACATAGAGAGGAAAACAGCTTTGTGATATCATTTCCAAAGGCTGAAGGGTAGCTGCAAGGATCTATGCCAGGCTTTCACCTCAGCTCTCTCTTGCCCCTTCCCACCCTTTCTCCTTTCCTCCACCATCCTTACTGTTCTTTTCATCCATGTGGTTTGTAATAGCAATGTTGTTTTCTCTTGCATTTTTGGATACACCTTTACATACATTTAAATCACTATAAACCAAACCTCAATATCAATATCAATATCAATATCAATGCATATTGATAATACAATATTGGCAGTATATGTATGTTGTATAAGATACACATGGTAGCATGGTACATGCTACATGAATGTTAAATATATAACATACTCATATATATTACATATCAGTATATATATTCTAGGTGTATATATATGTGTGTGCACATATTTTTATATATATATATATATATATACACATGCTTGCATTTTTTTATGGCCCACAGCTTTACTAGCTTTGCTTGGAAAGCTTAACAAAACAGATAGTTCTTTCTACTGTTGGTTTAACTGGAATTTATTAACAGTGATTACTACTGGTAAGTTAAATAAGAGGCTGATTTAACTAGGGCAGGCCTCCCATTAGATTTTTACTCACATTTTCTACCCTGTTAAGCATCGCAGCTGCAGTTAAATCAATTGGCACCATCTGTCAGGATGCTTATTTTCAGTTGCCTATCAGTAGAACCTAATCTCAGCTAATGTTTCAGCTCATGCTTTAACTTATCTGCCAGTGGCTGCATATATTCTTCCCAATTCCTTTATCAAAATGAAAGCATAAAACAAAAGCTGAAGGGGGTCTCCAGCAACAGTATTTTTTTTTCTCCTAAAGGAAGTATAAGCAGTGTAGCAGACCTGTGCTCTGTGAGATGCTCTCTACTCCCTGTGGAGCTGTGTGTAGCAAGAGCAAGAGGTACACAAGCTCTTCTCTTAGGGTATGATGGTCAGGGCAAGTCAGTGAGGAAGGATGGAGAACAGGAGTGAAGTCTTCCACATGATGAAGTAAAAGCACGTTTTACATCAGCTGTAAGACATTGTATTATGCCTGACTTGTTTTTCCAGAGGTACTCGGGACTGAAGTCAGGGGAGGTGAAAGCACCTCACCAAATGAGGCCCAAAGGGCATCATTACAGAGGAGGCATCTGTGCACACCCTGAGCAAGGTGATAAACTGCAGTGAGCCCAGGAGCTGCCACCCAGCACTAACCATCTTCCAGCCCCGTGCAAAACAACACCCTGTGTTATTTCCAAGATGCCATGGGAGGGCTGCTTCCCATCCAGCCCAGGCTAACTCTGTCCACAAAGTTCTCACAGTCTCAAATTAGCAGCACATGCTTGTGTCCTCAGCTCCCTGCCTGCATGGAAACCTTGCAGTCACCTGTGGACCACCAGCGGGATACACCCCAGCGGGATGCGCTGTGCTCTGCCCCAGTGTGCTAACAGGGCACTAAATCCACTACTGGCCTCCAGCATTGTACATGCTGCAATCCCTGAGACTAGATTTGCTTTATGCCACCTTTGAAGAACCGTTTGAATATTGAGGCCACTCTTGAAGCTCTGTGGGGACCTTCTGCCACCTTGTACCTGTCCCTCTCATGGGTCTCCTCTCCTGCAGACCCATCAGGGCAGGACACAACCCCTTTTGCCTTTGCAAAGCAGCCAGGAGAAGGGCACCCAAGGCAGCCCTAAGGCCTCCTCTGACTGTTGTCATCAGGCAAATAACAACTTTGTAAAAGGTAGTCTTACAATTCAGCTGATTTCCAAAACCAGATTGGACATACAGTGTTAGGAAAAGCCTTGAATGGATAGAAAAGGTCTGATCCTTGGTACCTCACTGCCTGGTGATGCTTTGGTGAGCAGTCTGAACAGGCACTTCCTGTTTTTTTGAACAGGTTTTCCCCATGTTTTGCAAAGAAAGTCTGTTTTTATACAAAATGAAAGGCAAACAGAAGTGCTACTAACTCAAAATGCAAGTCCTCATTTTTACAGGCATCTTCCTGAGAAACAGACAAACACTGAATCAAACAGAAGAGAAAAGAAAGCCTACAACTTCTCCATGTCCCTGAGAACAAATGATAGAAATCACCAGCTCCTGTTGAAGGTGAGCAGAATTGATTTGCAACCAGAAGAAACTGCTTAGCTGTGCATGAGAGACTCAGGGCTGCTGTGCTGACTCAGGCAAATCTGCTGCTTAAACACTCAGCCTGACACTTCAGATAAGGTATTTTTCCAACGCTCAAGATCTCTGTATGAAATCGAATCAATGACTCTGGACCCTGCTCGTACCAACACGTGCGCGTGTGCGCGTACGTCTCTGTGATGGAGCATAGGTGGGCTTCTCCCAGCCATGGGAGAGCTGTACAGCAGGCAGTCTGGCTTTGTAAAGGCATGTGTCTGCAGTCATATTCACCATCCCCAATTCAAACAGAACCGTGGGGCTTTCTGAGCTGCCTGTTAGCTTTTTCACCATGCCTGCTGGACCCCCTCTGAGCTGGATCACACTGTATGATAAAGGTGACCCAGACACTGCCCTCAAAACCCATACGCAGTGCTGAAAAATTAGTCTATTAGTCTCCCAGAATTTCAGAAACTGGGGGCAGGAGATAGAGTGGCTATTTTTCCTCGTGGAAAGACCATTGGGAAATGATCCTATCTGTGGAACCCTACAGATATTTACTACATTGTTTCTGAAAGGTGAAGCGATCTGGAAGGGGGGGGCCAGTAGGTGACAAAAATTGCAGGTGACACTAAATTATTCTGGATACTTAAACCTGAACCTGACTTTGGAGACCTGCAAAACTACTTCATGGTGTTGAGTGACAGGGCAATTAGTGAAAAAGCTGATAAGCAATTAAAAAAAAAAGGCTGATAAACACTGAACAACATGCTTAGGAACAAAAAAAGATGTATAAAATGACAGGCCTTCATTGCTACTGCTCAGGAAAGCGGCTTTGTCATCACTGTGGAAAGTTCTCTGAAAATATCTGTCAACACTCAGAAGCTGTTAAAAGGCAAATTGAACGGTAAGACTTGTTAAGAAAGTGGAGAGCACCAAATGAGGCTCATCATTTAACCTGTGAATAAGTCCACAGCGTACGTGTACCTCACAATCTTCGTGCAGCTCTGGTTATGTCATCTCACACCAAAAAGAAAAAAGAAGGATGACTGGAAGCAACCTCTACAAAGATAAGGACTGGCTTCCACTGATGGAGAGCTAAAGCCTCAGAGCTTCCTCAGTCCAGAAAAACAACAGCCACAACAGAAGCCTGTGGACATGAGAGGTGCAAAACAAGGGATAGGATAGATGTTTTATCCCTACCACTGGATTCTGTGGGAGCCATAAGCATAAAGACACCACTCTGGAGTGAGACAATTTCACAGGGCTTTGATTCCATATGTGATTGCCAGGGTGCATCTCTGGCTTGGAGAGGTCTCATGTCCCTGACTGCTGGAGGCTAAATGCGATTTTTCTGTCCTTTCCCTATTTTTGTATTCTATTTTGTTTTTGTACTCTACTTTTGCTGATGGCCACTTCCACAAGCAAGATGTTCTCCAGGTGGACCCTTAAGCTGACCTCACCCGTCTTTTCTTCCATTACACTTTCTCACATCGAGTGTACCTGGACAGAGAAAGTTGTCAAGATATATAGAGGTAACCTAATAAAGTTTAAGGAGACTAAAGAAAAATCTTGCTTGTGCTCTCTTAGCCTAAATGTAGCCACTGAAGACAATCCTGTTTCCTCAAGGATGCATCACACATCTACCTGATTTATTGGCCATGATTTATTCATGATCTAAGAAGTGGTTGATATAGTCATTGTTGGCAAAACCATTACAGCAGCCTCCCTTTGATGGCTTCTTTCTGGCCAGAATTCAAGTTTAAATAGAATATAAATTATTATATTGTGCCTCTAAGACTTTCTGTTCTGCTTTTTTCCTTTCTCCTCCCACAGTCTTGAGGGGCAACAAGCCTGTAGCAGTCTGTGAATGAAGGTGTAGCAGTGCAGTCTTTGATGACTTTCATATGGCGTCTCAGAAGGAGACTGTACTACTTTTCCTAAAATAATTTTTGTTGTTACACTGCCTCTTTTAAAAGTTAATGGAAACCCGTTTCTATCCTGATTAATGGTTATTGGTATTATCCAGAACTGAACCGTGAGTCACCCTGACACTTACGGAGTGTGGAAGTTCTTCATTTCAGCACTTAGGAGAGAATCTGCCCTGATGCATAAGGGTTCATCAGCTCCTGCTGGAACCTGCCAGTCTTTTGCTTAGCAGGTAATCTATGTGCCTCTGACCGTGCCTGGTATTAGCCAAATCTAGTCTTGAATAGGGTTTTTCATGGAAATTCTTGCTGATTGCACATATGATGGCAGCCCTTGATGGCAACTGA
Source organism: Dicrurus megarhynchus (assembly GCA_013399195.1). NCBI lineage: Eukaryota > Metazoa > Chordata > Aves > Passeriformes > Dicruridae > Dicrurus > Dicrurus megarhynchus. The sequence goes on from VXAD01012614.1 coordinate 271,500, forward strand.
GCTACCTTTGGGTCATCATCACTGCCTGGTAAGAGCACCTGTTGGTGGAAAAAATTGTTATCTACTTATTTAACCAGTTCATTGTTGCTGTTGGGTTTTGTTTGAAATTTTTTTTGCTTATTTGAAATGATAGCACAGGTGCTATAGATTGTCACTCTTTTGTGTTTTAAAGGTATATCATGATTTTTTTCTTCCCCTAATGTATTAGGGGAGAATTCTTAATCCTGCAGGTTTCAATAAAATGTATAAATATAGTTGACAGTAAAACAGCTCTGCTCGTTTCATTTTTTATTAATGGTTCTGGTTTATCCTTATTGAAGTCCATAGCTTTCTAGCAGAACAAGCAGCAAAGAGGTCATCACAGTGGAAACTATGCCCGTGTGAAAGTGGGCACTAAAAGCTGTACAGTGTCCTCAACACATGCTCCTAGATTGACTGTGGGCAGCTATTTTTAAGAAAGATTGCTCATGGCTTTTTACTGTGCAAAATACATGTGACATTTGAAGTGGTTAATGAGTAGAAGATAATAGGTAGTGATGGGGTAAGCTCAGCTTGTAATTTGACACAGGGGTTTATAGGAATAGAGCATCAAGTGCAGTGCAATACTGGTAAGACAGAACCGGGGCCAGCAGGGGTTTCTCACTAAACCCTCTTGTTCTGGGTGTACGAGGTGCCAGCAAGTTCTTTCAGCACAGCTTTTAGAAACCATCTTTCACACCTTCCTACCACTGCACCCATGTGTTACCAAATGCTTCAGTGCCCCTTTTCCACTCTAGGCACAAGCAGAAAACGCGTCAGGTGTGTGTGGTAACAGCTTACTCATAGGGAAATGCCGACAAGCCCAGGAAACGCATGCAGTGTTAAAAGATGGAAAGATGATGGAAGAGGCGTGAGCAACCCCACACGTCACTCTGCCTCGTCTCGTCATGGGAGAAGAAAGATGCTTCAGAGAAGATCATATGTCTCCAGAGGGCTCACTGCAATGTGCAAAGGAAAGGTTGTCTCAATAAATATTTTTAACTCTCTGTGCGCTGGGGCTGGTGGAAAGGCCGATGCAAAAGCCATGGAGCCTGTGACAAGCGGGGGCAGAGGGGGCCGGAGAGGAGGGTGTGGTGGGAAATGTGTGCATCCCTCTGCCCTCAAATCCAGGGAGGGCATGCCATCAGAAAAACCCCAGGGGCTGTGTTAGTTTTATCATACCCGCAACCACAAAAAAGTTTTGCTAGAAACTCCATGCAGTGACTCACGCCCTGACATGCACTTTGTCCAGTGGGTGCCACAGGGAGCCCGTGCGGGTCGAACCGGAACATTTTGTGCACCCTGGCAGAAAGTAGTGGGCTGAGGTGGTGTGGGAAGTCAACAGTCACAGGACAGCAAGCAGGGCAGGGGAACCATCACGACACTGCTGCCTCCATGTCACCCCTCACGGCACGAGGATGCCAGCTGTCACCCACTCCCCCATGGCACGGCATAGTAGTCTGGCAGGACACTGGCATTCCCAACAGGCACAACTGACCCCTGGACACACCACTGGCATCTGATCTGCCTGCCCTGCATCAGGGTCAGCCCTGCCTGCACGTTTGGCTGAAGCTGCCTGCAGGCTAATGTTCAGCCAATATCTGTGCTGCACATGGCAGATGCTAAGACGTGGACTGCTGCAATGTCGCCAGCTGCCTAATGGCAATCTCTGCTATACTTCAAAGGCGCCAGTGCTCTAGGTATTTGCTGTAGAGAAAGCAAGGAGGGAAAATGGTGTTTGTGGAGGAAAAAGAGGACACTTGTACAGATGTGGTGTTCCCATGTGTGGTGCATCTGTCGCCTTGTGCTGAAGGCAAGAGAAAGCACAGACCACAAGAGCAGCAGGGAAATGTTGAGTGGAAGAGCTGTGTAAAAGCACCCAGCACTGACGGGGGAGCAAGATTCAGCACTCTGGGACACAGGTGGGAACAGCCCCTGGAGGCCATCTGTCCACCCCTCCCCACGGTCATAGTCATACCCAGCCCCGAGCTTGTGTCATGGCTCAGTGAGGGTGAAATTTAAGAGAGGACCAAGTAGTTCAGCTGTTGGAATAAATGTGATCTGCCCTTTCTGAGCACCAAGGCTGGCACCAATGCACACAAGCAGTTGCCCGGGGTTGCTGGGCTTGTGCTCCACCGGCAAAAACAACAAAGAGTAGCAAAGAGTCACCAGCTCCCTCAACTTCCACATGTCTCTCCAAATATGAGCTAGAGTGTTTCCGGAAACTAGAACCTAAACTTGAATCGAAGCCAGGATGTTCTTTCTGTGCTTTTGGAAGATGACTTTCCACTATTTTTATTCACTGAGCTGCCAAATGACTGGGTGATTTTGTCATGAGAGTCTCATTTATTTAACTCTGCTGCCTCACTTATTTAACTGTGCTTTGTGTATCTAACTGACCCACAAAAGCACCTGTGCCCTTTGCAGGGTCATAATCACTGCCCAGCTCCTCTTGTGAGGTGACATCTGCCGGGGTAATTAGGGCAGGTCTGTGCTTGGCACTAGGCAGCCCTGCCTCACTGCAGGTCTGCTCAGGATAATGAACTTGGCTGAGCTCTTAAGAGACATGCTTTCCTGCAAAGCCATCAAGAATTAATGGGGAAGAAATTAGTGTTTCCTAGCTCACTCTAGAGAAGGAAATGGTATTTTCCCATTTCATCAGTCACAGACCCTCTGCTGATTGTAGGGGTACCAAGGCAGTGCTAATGTTGGCAGTGAAAAAAGCTACCAGGAGTCTTGCAAACAGGTGTGTTAGGGAAATGCCTGGACCTACTTCTGTGTTTCCAGGCTGCATTTACATCACAAGCAGCCTCTGATGAGGCTAGTTGGGAATTTTCCCTTGAATTTATTTCTGCCCAAATATGAAGCTTTGTTTTATAAGCTGTCAGAGAAATTAGAATAGGAGCACCGTCTGCTCCACTGCACACCCAGGGGCTGTTTCTGAGGTGGCATGGCCGACCTCTCCCAAGATCTCTTCCCCATGACAGCATGTCATCACCAGGCTTTGGGGACAGGAAGCAGCGTGCTGTGTGTGGGCAGGGCAGGGGAACTTGGAAAACCCCAGGGTCTGTGGGAAAGCCAGCCCCACTGCTCAGGTCCCCAGCACAGAGATTTGGCTGCCAGCCAAGTCTGCCCCTCTTGCAATGAGTTTGGGAGGTGGCAACAAGGCCAGTGGCAGTCCAAAAGCTGAGCAAATTGGGAAAGGGGTGGTTGCTTCTTGTGCTCCTTGCACTGATGTTGTTTCTGGTGGCCAGCTGCCCACATATGCGCCTTTCTGAATGAGAAATTCTTGTTTATGTTTTGTTTTTCTCCCACTTAGAGAACCTCACAGAAATGAGATTTTGAGCTTTCACCAGTTTGAGTGTTTTATTTTGCAAAGTGCCTTGAAAACTAGGGAGGAAAACACGTATAGCTATTTTCATCTTGCTTCAGTTCAGTTTTGCTGGGGATTTGGAGGAAAAGCAGGAGTCATTCACATCACGGTAAGCTGCTGATGTGCCAAAATACCACAGAAAGTCTATCTGCGCTGATGAAAGCAGGAAGCAGCAGGAATTTCTGGAGCAAGATTATTTTCGTGACCATTCTGGGGCAGTACTACAGATTCAAAAGTACAAAGTTCACATACAGTTCAAGTATTTCTCAAATGTTTTATTGGAGTGAAACTCCATGGCATTTGTCATTTACTCACTGCTAGGTCTTTATAGCTCAAGGGTGTTGGCTGCCTCTTCCTCTTAGTTCTTCCCACCTTATGTCATTAACCTAGATCCGTGTTCACATTTACAAGGACATCAAGTCCCAAAACATCAGAGATTCAAGAGGCCAAGCACATGGCAGATCTCCCAGGCTCATCTCAAGTACATTCCTCAGCACAGTTAGAATGCTCTGGTCCTGAACAAGCCCTAAGGTAACAGCTGGTAGGAGGGATAGAAATATGCAGACTACGGGGTATGGTATGCTCAAGTCCTTGCTGTGTAGGTCTCTTCCATATTTTTCTCAGCATTTGTTATAAGGAGTTTCCAAACAGTGACTCCTGCAAATACCTTGAGAGGATCTTGTCCCAGAAATGCAGAAAAGAGGCAGGAGAAATGCCTCAATGAAAAGAAAATCTGGTGAGAAAAATACTGACTGAGTGTGGTCAGCTAAGTCCAGGTGCTCCTGGAGTCAAAGTGCAGTGTTGTGCACAGCCATTTTCCCAGAAGTTCATGCTCCCCTTCCCAGCCTGTAGCCCAGCAGGCTGATTGCTGGAACACATCAGGAATAGACAGCACTGAAGTATTTCAGGCTGCTGCTCCTTTCCATACTCCTTGGCAGTGACCAATGTATTTTGAGCCCTTCCATATCTAAGGGCATGAGCTGGACAGTAACATTCACCTGGCTTTGGAGAAGTTGGGTTAAACTAAGCAGCCAAGCACACCGTGTCCAAGCATGGGTACATGGAGATTTTCATGGGATTCTTAGCTTATTTTTGATGGCAGCCAGCTGGATCTCCATTTGTGATAACCTGATACTTCCCCTCAGAGAATCACTGTTAGTTTTGCTATTGTTTTCCTGAGTGTGATGCTCACCTTGGGATCTGTGTTCTTGGATATTTTGGTTAACGTGACTTGTTCATATAAAAATAAGGTCAGGAAAAAATATTCTCTGCTTTGCCATTGTAAAGTAAAGAATCAGTTTTTCTTTGGCAAGTTCTGTTATCTTGTGATTTGCAGTAGAGGCTGAAAATTGAGCTTGTGGCTTGAATCAGCCTAGGGAGAGCTCACATGTAAAAGTAGCCTTTGCATGAAAAGAATCCCAGAAATACTTAAAGGTTGTGAAGCCCATCAATCAGGTGTTAGAAAAAGCTATCAGCTTTTTCTATGCCATTCTATCAGCTCTATGCTCTCAAATTCTTTCCCTTCTTCTTTCTTCAGCACATTGCACATAGTGTTGTCTTTAATCACAGTACTGCATACCGCTTCCTTTCCATTCCTCTGTGGAGCTGCTTAGGAAAATTTCCCACTGATCTGGTAGCTAACTCTACAAATTCATTTATACCTGTGTGTCTAAGACAACACAGTAAGCAGGTAGGAATCATTCACAGTCCCCGTGTGTTGTTTCCATTCTGAGGACAGGAGGATTACAGTTGGGTGTCTTTGATGCACATTGTCCAAAACACAGGAGGAGGCAACTTTTTCCAACCAGCACTTAACTGAAAGGTGTCTCTTTGGGCTTTCCTCTGTGCCATCGCCTCGGCTCCAGAGGTGGTGTGTCATGCTGCCTTTTCTCCTGAGTCTGAAGGGGTTTGCCTCCTCGCTCCCTTCCCAGGCATTGGTAGCCTTTCATCCATCATACTCAAGTGAGTGGCTTTGCCTGCCTGCTTACCTTCAGGAAGTGACATTTTCCTCTGTTTAGTTTTAGAGATCAGGTTTGCAGCAGTAAGTAGCTTTCCCTTGCCATTTCTTCAGATTGTTAGGATGGTGATAGTGCAGTTAAGAACACTGCCACACACTAGACCTCTTTCTTCCAAGACTGCCTTTGCAATGAACTCCTATGTATTTTCATCATCCTTTCAAGTCTACACTTTTTGCTACAGAATTTGCAGCCTACATCTCTGTCTGATTCTTGCATGTTCAGTAAAATAATCTGGGAAGATGTTAAATGTATGAAAGAGTGAGATATTGGCTAAGAATGTTTTGATCAAGCTCTGTGTTGTTTTCCTTTTATCCTTCTAATGTTAAGATAAATTATTTCCGCCATAGGAAAAAAGCCTTGAAGAAAGCTTTGGGAGCTGGAGGAGGAACCCAAACCAAAAAAAAGTAAAAAAGCAGGAAACTACAAAAAATTAAAACAAGAACAGAACATTGAGAGAACACCAAAAATATATTTTATCACAAGAGGGCAGTGCATATTAACAAGAGAGGAAATAATCCATGTTTCACAGGAGGCTAATCCCTTTCTTTTAAAAATTTCCAAAAGCTCTACTCTCAGTGTTAAATTAAAAAAAAAAGGCAGAAAAGGCTTTGCATGCAATAGCAACCATGCCCTGTGAAGTTTGTTGTACACTGGAACTGAAGGAATCTGCTTCTGGATATCATGATTTTTTAAGAGAAATGAGACAGCTCTGGGTGGCACAGGAGCCACTGGTCACCTGCATTTCCCTGTTTCCCTGGCAGACAGTGATGCCACCTGGTGAACCACCATTTGTTTTGTTCATGTATCATAACACTGGCAGAACGACTGCTCTCACATCAGGTGTATTTATCATGGCAACAAAGAAAGAAATGGAGATGGTGTAATACAATTAATTGTGTTACATCAAAAGTTAATCTGGCGCCTCTATCTCTTTGATCACTTTCTTAACTGTGTAAATCTGAAACGTGCAACATGAGTTAGATTTTCCTAGTGATATACATGCTCTCTTGTGCTACACTATCTCTTTGTGTTTCGGATAACTTGTGAGCCATCCAAGCGGTGTCTGCTCAGAAGTGGCATCTCTTCTTGTGTGAGGAAATACATACAGTGTTTTTGGGGAGAGAAGAGCAGGTTTTCATGGAACTACAGACAACCATATGGTTACTTTGCCAGCATCTGTTTAAAGGTCAGACAGCCCTGATACTAATACTTTACAATTACCTGTATTTGCCTAGGAGCAACAAACTTCTATAGTCAAGAACTCAATGCTCAAGGTGGGAGCTCCTGTGAAAAGTTGCCACTATTTCTCACACTCACACGGAGGACACCATCACAGGGCATGCACCCTTCCAGCACATGTGGGACCCGAGAGCCTGCAGCTGTGCAGGACAATTAGAGCCCTCTGATTTTGTATTTTGGAGTTTTTCTGTACTTGTCTGTGAAACAGGATGGGTGCAGTACCAAGTGATATGCTTAGTCCTTCATGAAAGATCCATAGACTTGCAACAAATACACCAATTCCCCGTATATTTATCCACAGGAAAACAGAAATACGAACCCAAGAGCAGATCTAAAGGCTTTCTTAAGAAAGACGGTGTCTCTGCTAAAGAAGTTGTGTAAGTGAAATCTCAGAGGCCAGCTTATGTATATTCATCCATTCACAGGCTGTTCTCTTAATCTAATGCAGTGCGGTTTAGCATCAAGACTTAAAAGGTAACTCTGTGTGCCACAGGACCATGCAGTGCTGCCAGCTTCTGGCTGATGGGTAGCATTGTGCTCTTTTGGGGAACAACAGCCTGTGTCAGCTGCATGCTGCAGTGTAGCCAGCTAAAAGCTCCCCATGGCTTTCACTGGGCTAAAACAGTTTTTACTGCACTCTGTTTTAAAAGTGACATTCCTGATAATGCCATTCACATCTAAATCATATCTCAAAACATGTTCAGGCATTTATGGGCTCAGCATTCAGTAGTGCTTCTCCAAGGAGCATTAAAAATAAAGTATATAATTGTCAAACAGAGAAAGGAAGCCAGGTAGCAGTCAATAAAAACTAAAACTATTAAAATTTAGAGAATAAGGGAAGCTAGAGAGAAGTTTATAGCACAAAAAAGGGTTAAGTATTAATATGAAACCAGGCAATGTAGTTGATGGAGATAGTAAAGTGCTTAGAAATGAGAAAGAAAAGGAAAACCTCAGCAAATATTTCTGGCACATTTCAATAGTAAAGAGATGGTGCGCTTGACTATATGAATATGATGAAGCATTTTCCAGACCATAAATACCCATGGGAGCAAAGAGCAGTTGTCTGAACAAGTTGTCTGAACATCTGTGCCACTGACAACATTTTTTGAGAAATATTGTAATACTCCAGTGAATTACAATTGGACACCGGTAAAGGGTCGATATTATGCTAATACTGAAAAAAAGCAGAGAAGGACATATGAGGTAACTGGCTGGTAACTTTTCCTCAGCAAAATAATTGAAAAGCTCCTAAGGGAGTCAACAAACATAGCCTTAAAAATGAGAATGTGATTAATTCCTGTCAGTTTATGGAGAACAGATCCTATTAAGCAAACCATAGTTTTTTACTTAGTATCACTTGCTATTTAAAATTTTTAAAATAGCTCAATAATATACTAATAAATCTCACTGAGTGGAAAGAGAACTGACTTAAAATATGATTGTCTGCAAGGAATTTCCTTCTAAAGGAGATGCAAAAGCAGTCCTATGCCCAGCCTACTATTCAGACTAAATAATCCGGGCAGCCACGAATAGAGCTGGTTTGAATAATGAAGGCCTATTTAAGACAGATGTATTTTAATTCAGTCAGTGTAAAGTTTTACATCTAAGTCAAGGAATTCAGACCTACAGAGAAATGACTGATTGTTGGAAAGGGATAACTAAAGCCAACCAAGTCCTCAGAGTGAAAGTTCAGCATAAATTTCCAGTGTGATTATATGGAGAGAAAATCAAATGACAGAACTCAGATTTTCTAAATATAAAATTAGCAAGAAAATGAAAGGAAGTGGTTTTACTTCCAGATGAGGTGTTGATAAGAATTAATATGGTGACTGCAATTTTGGTATTGATAAGGTGAAAAGAATCATGACAAATACTCAAAATGTCAAGCGAACATCTTTGAGTGAGAGAATCAGAATACAAAATCTGCTTAGATTTTCAGAGTGAAATTGAGAAGTGACTCTATAAAGATTAGTAAGAAACTTGTCGAAGGGAAAAAAGGACAATTAAAGCCTTTCTTACACAGAAAAAAGTCAAGAGAGACGGACCAGTGGTTTATCTTACTTTACAGCCTCTGAATAGATAAGTTTCAATCTTCTGTGGTAGAATCTGTTCTTTTTCATTGCAGCTATTTCTTGTCAAGTTACAAGTCTACTCTTAGGTCTTTAGATTCCTGTACAATTAGTAGCTAAGTATCCATAACAGAGTATAAATTTCCCCTCTTAGATATCTGTTGTAGGATAGGATGAATCACTACTCTAGGTTGCTCTACAGTGTAGAACATTGTCATTTCATTGCAGATTCATTGTGGATCCAGCATAAACTCATCTATGCTGTGGAAGGCCAACACTGCTCGTATCGTGGCCTTGTGCACTTTTAGCTGCACTGGAGGACAGGCACTGCATAGAGCAGGGTTATCTCCAAATGATGCCATGGGATTTGGAAAACTCTACTAAGGCAGCACAACCAAAATGACTGACCAGCCCTCAGGGGCAGAGCAGCCAGATGATATCTGTATATGGAACATCCTGATGCCACGGAGCTGTTTAGAAACCATAAGAACATCTCTGAAAATGATTGGTGATTATAGATGTCTCAGCCTTTGGGCAGGTCTAGAAAACATGTCTTGTGAGGAATGGCTGAGGGAGCTGGGTTTGTTTAGTCTCAAGAAAAGAAGGCTCAGAGGGACTTCATCGCTCTCTACAACCCCCTGAAAGGAGGTGGGGGCTGGCCTCTTCTGCCATGCCTGTGCCTGCAGTGAGAGGACCAGAAAAAATGGCCTTAAACTGTGACAGGGGAGATTCAGATTAGATATCAGGAAAATAATTTTTCACAGTCTGAGTGGTCAGGGATTAGAATAGGCTGCCCAGGGAGGTGGTGGAGTCACCACCCCTGGAGGTGTTTCAGGGGTGTCTGGATCCAGCACTGGGTGATGGTTTAGTGGTTTAGGGTTACAATGATAGTGCTGGGTGGATTGTTGGACCTGATGATCTTAAAGGTCTCTTCCAACCTTGATGTTTCCATGACTCTTAGCTCATGAACCTTTTCTTATATCTTTTCTCCCCTGCCCAGTTGAGTAGGGACATGAAAGATCTGCTTTGCACTTGGCATCCAGCCAGGATCACACCACCACATTTCACTGGCCAGGAAAGCTCTCCAGTTGTATTACTAAGCATTCAGTCTTGGAAGACTGGCAATTGATTGAATTATAGATTGACTAAAAGTTAAAAGAGTATGTTGTTCTTTTGAATTTTGTCCTTTTTTTTGAATTTACTAATAATCATCCGCGTGAGCACCTACACCTTTTGCTTGAATAGTCACCTAATTTAGACAAGTACTCTCACAAGTGGTAGTACCCTGCTCTTCACAGAAACATGAGATGAACAGCATGAGCTAAATTTGGGCTTCCTTCCATCAGTGGTTTTCCATTTTTTATAAAGTACTGTTAAGACCAGGACTCTGTCTCAAATGGCAAAGCGACAACTGTAGCAAAAAGATGTCTTTTATCTGAATTCCAGAATGAAACTTTATATTTCTTCTTGCCTGAGAACCTGATCATTTTCCCTCTGTTGCTGGATTCAGCTACAGCTCAAACAATGACAAAATCTTGAAAGACAAAATGAGGTTTGTGATGTCCTCCCTGCTTTAAGAGCTCCTCATGAGACCCTGGGAAAAGTCTCTTCATGGATTCCCAGTCATCACTGAGGGCTACCTGAATGACATAGCCCTAATTTCCAAGTGATAATCAGGTCAAGCCACATCTTTCTCAAAGACTGAATTACAGTGCAGGTGCCACCACAAGAGCTGCATTGCTCTGCTCCACAGCAGAACACAGAAGCTCAGTCTGAAATGCCTGAAAGGTATGAAAGAAGCATTCTGGATAAAAACTTAAAGAGCAAATTGAATGAAACACATCTGTACAACTTCAGAAAAAAGGGTTTGACATAATTTTAAAACTTACATCAAGAGATTAGTTTTCAAAAAGGGAATAAACAACCAAACACTCAAAGTGCCAGGGGGGAAGGGGTTGCAATAAAATTTTTTTTAAAACTTGATGCCCCTTTGCATACACATGCACACATTTCCTAAACTGAAGTTGCAGAGATCCCATGTGTTGGGTGTCCAAATGTTTGCTATTGCCATGTATTTTCAATCTGAAAATATTCCAATACTATCATGATCTGGTGGAGGATAAAACCCTCAGGCAAATGGAAGCGAGAGATACTGTACTTACACAGGACATGGTTTGGTGAAGTGAAGTGTGGTTCTTTGTTTCTAAAAAAATAATACTTGACCTAGTTTAATTAAACATGGGTTGTGCTTCAACATTTGAAAATTGGTTACTAAGAAATTATATTGCTTAAAAAAAACCATTATAAACCAATTATTTTTGTCATCTGTATCTCAAAGTAATAGAATAGATTACGCTACTTAAACGTGTATTGTATTTCCTTAAAAGTAGCAGTGCTGAAAATGCAGGTGGTTTAATACTGCAGTTTAACCAGAATGTGTTTATTTATGTCACTCACACCAAGAGAACTAATGTCTCTATAAAGCAGGTAGCATTTGAGCATGGTTTCATTCTTCATGGTAAATTCTCCTTTCATACCTACTTGTAGCTGGTGAAAGAAAGTGGTGATTTAGATCTTTGTTTTATTAAACTTAAATTTAAATTTATGCTTATGTACAGCTTTAGCTGACACCTTTAGTTAATGAAGTCCTCTAGGAACACATCCTAATACATGCAAATGACTTCCACCATGGGATCTACCTATCATGAGACATAACCCTAAAATGAAGACCTGGCATCTTTTGATCATTACCAGTGTGAGTCAACTAACAACTCTACACCTGTGTCCATGCTGGCAATGACTAGAAGATGTAAGCAGCAACAGGGTGTTTTGGTGGTCTTTATTAAGAAGAGTACTAATGAGTCTCTTCATGAGCTGTTTCCTTCTAAGTAGTGGCATTAAAAGTGAGTCTTGGCTCTGAGAACTGGAAAAGTATGGGAGGACACTGGGATGTTTCTGAACCTGTTAAAGCCACACCAGTTGACTGTTAACTGCTGATCAGCTCTCCTTGTCTCTGCACTGATTACAAGAGGAAGGCCAGATTTCATAATACCTGCACTATTTCTTTCTCTAAGTCACAGGACCCTTGTTTCAGACACAGACCATCGCAGACTTTGTAGGCAGCAGGGCCACGTAATGCAGGCAAGGCATCCATTTGGGAAAAATAAATGAGGATAACTGGGTAAGCATATGAATAGCAACTGGGTCCACAGCCTGACAGGGCTGTTACTATCACTCAGATGTTTTCCTCCAGGGATTTCCATTCCTGAGTAGTAGAAAGGGTGAAAAGCATATTGTTGGCACAGCTATGGCAGACACTGGAAACTTTTGTGAATATTTGGCCAGTACATTTTTTAAAAAAATCACTGCTTCCTGGATCCATTTGCCTGTGAGCATTGACTCAACAGCTTGCTACTCTTGGGATGGCAGTGAGTTCTCTTTATCTGCAGAGTCCTGATTTTGTTTATTATTTCTTTTTGGAGCAATCTCATATTTAATAATGTTCTCAAAACACAACTGCTCTGATCAACCAAACAGATTGGCTGGATGCTAAGTGACATGTTTTCTATGTTCTTATAGTACTTTCCACCATGCCTCAGTACTGATATTTGAAGTCAGAGTTGCTAAACGAATTTTTTTTTCCAAAAGTTAGTAAGCCACAAGTGGCAATTGTATGCCCAGAATCTCGTGTCATTTAACACTGGCACAGGATGCTGAAAAAAGTGACCTATTGATGGGACAGATTGCCACACAGTAAGAAAAATTCCCTACTTGGCAGACATTTCAAAATAATTGACTTTTTTTGGATTGTACATGATAGTAAACTTGAAATTATAGCAATTTTAAGTGCTTTTGAGAAAAAAAACCTAGTGTTTACTGGGAACTCCTAAACATATCTTAGAAAAAATAATTGGCTCTTAAGGGTATAAAACACTTGTAAGTATGTGGCTATGGATAAAACATCCAGGCCTAACTCATCATTCTCATGTTAGTCTGATGTAACTTTATGAGGTAATTCCTATAAATTAAACTTGCCTTGACACTTAAGCTCCATCATGGAGTTCTGGTCCAATTTTATTGAAGTTTGAGTATTTGCTCTTTGAAGGATGTTCAGTGAGATGATGAACTTCAGAGAATTTGTTTTGTGGTGATGGGATTTGCTCCCCCAGAGAATTAGACCCTCTTCAGGCCTTCTCCCTTTCCATCCCCCTCCTGAAGTCTTTGAAGGATCAGGGAGAGTTTCTAAAAGAAATAAGAAGGTCTGTTTCTTTTTGCTCATGGTAAGGCCCACCCGAATAAGAACAAGAAGAAATGGCAAGACCCTTTCAAACACATTAAACGCCTTCTCTGAAAATTTAAGGCTGCTGTTTATTGCCTCATATTCATCACTTTCTCTATATGCCTTCATGTATCACTTAATTCTGAGTCTTTAAATTTAGAAGACTTGGTCGGTTGCTTCCCTAGAGTCACTCTTTTATAACTATAGACTAACTCTGTACCTTTCATCAAACCAGTGAGTCTTCTTAGCACTAGTTGTATTTTTCCTTTCATAGTTACTAAACAGAGATCCTGTCACTATAAGTAAGAATGTCATATCTCTTATCTACCATAGCAAATGCAATTTGAAATCCCACTTTACATATGGGTGGAATGAGAAGCTTTTCTGTAAGTCTGCAGTACACTAGTAAATCTTAAGAGAAAAGCTCTTGTAAGGTAAAGTCCAAATGCAGTTTCAAGATAGGAATCTCCCTAGTTAGATAAGACTGCCACAAAATACATGCTGGTATTAGATCAAAAGCAACTGCTTACTCATTTCTGAAAGTTTAATTCTAATCACAGAAACATAAGACACCTTCCTGTGTGTCTCTCTACTGAAAGAACAGAGGGTGAGGTGTGTTTGTAATCAGCAGGTTTTGGAAGGTGTAGAACCGTACACATGTCTGAATAATCTGATGAGAATAGTTGTCCTTGGTCGTATTAAATAAACTCTAGTTTGTAATCAATTAACTTCCCAGTGACACGCATGTACCACTTGTTTTACTGTCCTCTCCATTTTTTAAGGTTTATTAACAAACCTAAAACACTAGGATGTCTGCATTTTTATCGGTTTCTGTATCTGTGCATGTTCTGGTTTTCTTTTTAGTCCTTACTAGGTGCACTTAACTAGACTGCCATTTTTTAGTTTTCCTGTGGTTTTTAGGAGCTCAATAAATAGAAATGTTATTTGTCGCAAGAGAGTAATGGTTTGTAAAGGTGTAAAGATGGTAACTCTGCAGTTGTGGCTTTGTTGTACAGAGCTTCTGGACGTGTAGAATCATAGAAACATCAAGGTTGGAAGAGACCTTTAAGATCATCAGGTCCAACAATCCACCCAGCACTATCATTGTAACCCTAAACCACTAAACCATCACCCAGTGCTGGATCCAGACACCCCTGAAACACCTCCAGGGGTGGTGACTCCACCACCTCCCTGGGCAGCCTATTCTAATCCCTGACCACTCAGACTGTGAAAAATTATTTTCCTGATATCTAATCTGAATCTCCCCTGTCACAGTTTAAGGCCATTTTTTCTGGTCCTCTCACTGCAGGCACAGGCATGGCAGAAGAGGCCAGCCCCCACCTCCTTTCAGGGGGTTGTAGAGAGCGATGAAGTCCCTCTGAGCCTTCTTTTCTTGAGACTAAACAAACCCAGCTCCCTCAGCCATTCCTCATAAGACATGTTTTCTAGACCTTTCACAAGCCTTGTTGCCCTTTGCTGGACACACTCTGGCACCTCAATGTCCTTTTTAAAGTGAGGGGTCCAGAACTGAACACAGCACTTGAGGTGTGGCCTCATCAGTGTTGAGTATGGGGGGATGATCACTTCTTTAGTCTTGATGGCCATGCTATTTTTGGCCTCCCAGGCACATTGTTGGCTCACATTGAGCCAGCTGTCAACCAGCACCCCCAAGTCCCTTTGTACTTCACAGCTCACAACCCACTCCTTCCCAGCCTGCGGTGCTACAGGTGGTTGTTGTGACCCAAGGGCAGGACCTGGCACTTGGCCTTATTGAGCTTCACGGAGCTGTCCTCAGCCCATTGATGGAGTCTGTCCAGGTCTCTCTGCAGAACCTTCCTGCCCTCCAGCAGATCAACACCCCCACCAAACCTAGTGTCATCTGCAAATTTACTGAGGGTACACTCAATCGCCACATCCATTGAATGGACTGGACCATTCAATGACTTAAGTTTAATTCAAATGACACAAACCTTAACATAATGAGCTCCTGTTACAGGTCTTGATGCCCTTCCAGGACATGCAACACCTCACGCTTCTCCTGTTATGAGGGAACATAGAAGGTATCCACTGACTCCTCAGTACAGGGGCAAAACTGAACAGTGCATCCCTCCTCTATGTCCCCACAACTACCTCTTCTCCTGCCCACATCTGTGGGTCATGGTACTCCCCGAAATCAGCTCATTCGCCCACCACCCCAGCTTGCAGGAACAAAATTAGTCCCTTCAGTGCTTGCTTTCCTTGAGTTCCTTGCAAGTTACACCCACCCAGAGGATACCTGTTGAGGGTTTAGTGCCACCATGAAAACCAGCTCTAAAATCAGTGCCCAGAAAGTGAGCTTGCGGCCACAGGAATAGAGGCAGAGTGAGGGTGGGATGGAGTCACTTCAGCCTCGCTAAAAACCACAGAAATAACTGGGCTAGGGGTTTCGTGGTTTTGCTAAATTTCTTTTAAAGATATGCTTAGTGTACTGTGATGTTTGTACATGTGGTTCTTACTGCAGGTGTGTATATATAATGTGCACGTGTATGTGCAAACACCACACATATTTATGGCAAGACTGCTTAACTGCCAAGTTTTTTACTTTGATTTTGTTGACAGTAATGAAATTTGTCTTTTTTATAAGGGTTTTGTCTTCTGTCAAAGACCAGGTGGAAACTGTTTAAGCAGGAGGTGTGGGTAGAATCCTTTCCAGCTGGTAGTAAGACTATCAGAGGGCAAAAGTCTGAAATATTCCACATTGTCCTGAGAATTTAAGTCAAGAAGAAAAACTATTTCTCATCAATTTCTTCTGAGTTTATGAAGCTGAACTTGGCTGCTCCTTCTCACGTGAATTTGGCTTGAACAGTATCAAACACCATACAGAGGTTTTGGTTTTCACTCCTTTTCTTTTCTCCTCTTTTACCTAGGTGCAGCACATTTTTCTTGTGGTATTGCACCTATAGATGAAAAAGACCCCACTCTTGACCATCTTGGCTGGTGTTATTGCACTTTCGTTTGCCAATGTATTCATAACAAACCTGTGACCATCTGTCAGCAACAAATAGCTTAACCAGGACACTTTTCATCTGAGTGACTTTTGGGTTGTAAGTAAAAAGTAATTTTAACCCTTTTTCCCCCTTCTACCTTCAAATACTTTTTCTGAGATCTTGTACCCTCCCTCAGTGAGTCTAAGCAAGCTCCAGGGAGATGATTAACTTCTGTCTGCCAAAATATCATGTAATTAGTAATTAGTTCTTCAGGACTTCAGATCTGTTTAGCCCAGAGGCCCTTCCTCTGCAGGTGCTGCAATGTCAGAGGGACAGCAAGGCTTCCATGTCCTCCCTCGCAGCATGCACAAATCAATTTCTGACCAGCCAACTCTCACAGCAGGCTCCATGCTTGCACATCCCATTGCACATATGCACTGCTGTTCTGCATTGCGAGAATAGAATAGAATAGAATAGAATAGAATAGAATAGAATAGAATAATTTCCGTTGGAAGGGACCTACAGCAGTCATCTAGTCCAATTACCTGACCAGTTCAGGGATGACTACATAGGGCTGTTCATCCGTGTGTCATGGGGTGGTGGCACATGTGGGGTGGCATGGGGAGAGGATAAATTCAATGGATCTGCAGTGGCACAGAACCCTCAGGCAGCTCACTACAGAGTAGAGGAGTTGTAAGAACTACTGGTTTCGAGACTGTCACACCACACAAAGTCTGATGAAGAAATTCCTCTCCCACTAGAAGATGTGGTTGATGTCCCTAGTCCCGTCCTGCTTTTCAAGATAGAAATGTCAAGAAGGTTTTGAACATTATCAAAGCAATCTTTTAATCTCTTAAAACACATTACGGTGAATCCCAAGAATCTGTCTAAATGAATGTCTAAAAATCCCCCGATGTATTTTTCTCAATGGCTGGATGGAAAATCAATATTTAGGTTTTAGTTAGCTGAAAGTTGATTTCAGCTGGGGAGCATTTGCTGAAACAAAAGGTCACCTCTGAAAGATGTTTTATATCACAGAGAGAAGAACATTAGCAAGATCTTAAAGCTAAAAATGCTGCGTAAAATTTGCTCGACACCAGATCCAACATTTTGCTTTCATACTGTGCTGCAATTTCTGTATTTCATTCAGCAGCAATCTCAGCTCTAAACAACATTTCACCCAGGGGGAATTAGCCACACATTTTTAATCAGACAAAAGTGCTCCAGGATTGGCAGTATTTTGGTTTATGTAAAATACTTCTATTTTGAAAGTATTATGTATGAACACCACATTTCTTTAGAGAACTGACTGCACATGTTGTCTCATCAAATATTTTAGCACTAGTGTTCTTGATGGTAAACACATCCTGTAACAGAATGAAATACTGAAGAATATGCAAAAATACTCTTAAAGCAATCCATAAAACACCAAACTTTAACTTTTGACCAAAAAAATATTAGTATTTATATTCTGAATAAAACAAGTTGAAATTCTGGGCAGAGGAAGTAGTCAGGATATTTTATGCCAGATTCTGCTCATACACTCCAGCTATTTCATAGTGGTCAGGGAGAAGATTGAAGCTCACAATAGAAACAAAGCCTCATTTACAGCTTGTTGAGATATAGAAAACATTCCTCAACATTTTTGGAAAGTTTTACCTTGAAGTACAATATTGCAGATTTCTAAGATAGAAACTCATCTCTGAATTTATTAAGGTATGGAGGGGTTTGACTTGAATAAACCTTTCAGTTCAGCCACCATTTCCAGTTATATGCAGCCATAGTTCTTGCTATAGAGAGACCATCATTTGCACTGGACTTATCTCCAGGCACTTTCAGTAAACAAATTCCAGATTGTTTTCCTCCTGCATGGGGAACTACAGTAGTCTTTTCCTAATTGACTCACCAGAAAATGGCTATCACAAGGCTCGATGTCAAAGGTGGGAAGCCAACATGGTATTTATAGCCTGTGTTATGGTATTATATTTTATATTGTAATATTTCTATTTATTTTATTTTTTGTCATTTATTCATCAAAGTTATTTCTCATCCATGTTGCAACAGAGCTGAAGCATCTTAAAACTATAAATTAGTCAAGTAGTTTAAACCTGAATTCCCCCTCTACCATCCTTATTTTCTCTCCCCTGGAAGTATTTCAGTATGCTATTTTTGGTCTCATGTAAAAGACAAGGCAGCTAGAAGTTTGGTTGAAGGACATCAAAAAGTGTGGTTTCCATTCTAAGCCAAGGAAATTCTTATTTCCCTTCGTTAGGTTTTTGTCAAGTGGAATACTTGCTTTCTGGCCAGCCTTCATGGGGATTGATTCATGTGGCAGAAATGTGTGCCAGCATCCAAAGGCTTTAACTCTGCTCAACATCACTCTAAAGAGCTTAGAAGGGGCTGTAGAAGAGCCACTCTTGAGCTGGGATTTCTTCAAATAAATTCATTTTCTTAAAAGCCTAGGAAATTGCAATTACCTAACTAAAAGACTGTTAATTTTTTATTAAAGATGAGTTGCCAAACATAGGAAACATTACAGCTCAGGATACCCACAGAGCTGTCGTTTGTCTCCCTTCTGTCTATATGTCATATAATAGAAACATAGACTCATTTAGGTTGGAAAAGTCCCCTAAGATCATTGTGTCCAACTCAGCACTCCCATGTTCACCACTAAACCACTTCCCTAAGCACCACATCTTCCCTTTTTTAAATACCTACAGTGATGGCGACTCAACCACTTCCATGGGTAGCCTGTTGCAGTCTTTGACAAACCTTTTGGTAATTTTTCCTAATATCCAATCTCAACTTCCCCTGAAACAAATCGAGTCTGTGTCCTCTCATCCTTTCACTTCTTACCTGAAAGAAGAGACAGATTCCCACCTCCTACAATGTCTTTTTAGGTAGTTGTAGAGAGCCATAAGTTCTCCCCTGAGCCTTCTTTTCTCCAGGCTAAACACCCCCAGCTCTCTCAGCCGCTCCTCACAAGATTTGTGCTCCAGAGCCTTCACCAATTTCACTGCCCTTCTTTGGACACCCTCCAGCATCTCCAGGCTTGACCTGTCGTGTGGAGCCCAAAACTGAACACAGGATTTGAGGTAATCATGACAATCTCTTATTAGACGATAGTCCATTTTAATCTTCCTACCCACAGTACTCCAGGTCCAGTGAAGCAAAGAAGTGTGATATGCAGAGGAAGACCCTGAGCTGCACAGTGGACACTCCTGCTCACAGGAGCTCTCCCTCCCTTGTGATGAAAGTCAGAAAATATGCGGTAGATGGAGAAAAAAAAAGATCTCATAAAGAGAAAGACTGATTTAGGCTGTAATACACTACCTGTAAGAACTGAGCCTACTAGACAGGTCCATTTGGATGCCAGGAAATCAGCAGAGACCTCTACGGATAGCAATGAACTCTGGGCTGTTCTATTAGCAGAGCTTTCTCTTTTACTGTCCACAAAATGTTCACAAGCAACAATGTAGTGGAGCACAGTGATTTCATAGATTCAGAGAAGATAAAGCTTTGTAGGTTCCAAGCAATGCAGAAGTATCAAGAAAGCCACAAGTACTAATAAAAAAAATAGTGGGAGATAAATTACAAATTATAGCTGTAACCACAGATACTAGATATAGATAGGTATTCTGGACTTTATGTCAGATGTACCAAGTGAGATTGATTTCATTTCCTGTGTTAAGTGGAATGCAGTTTGAACAAAGAAAGTGTGCATTACTCGTGGGGCTTTGAGTAACCTGGTCTGGTGGAAGGTGTCCCTGCCCATGGCAGGGGGGTTGGAATTAGATGATCTTCAAGGTCCCTTCCAACCCAAACCATTCTGTGATCCTAAGATTCTAACTCTTCCTGGAGGATGCTCATCCATTCATGCTGCTGGAGAATTTACACTCTAATGATACACAAGAAAATGACATTAAAAGAATATTAGCTAAGTTGGAAAGCCCAGCATTAAAAAGCTAGAAAAAGGCAGAATTAAAGTTGCATGTGGAACGCAAAGCAAGATCAGAAAGACTATAAATCAAAAGCTGTTATGGTAAAGTGTTATGGGGTTAACCTTGCAATGTAATCATTGCCAATGTCATTGCACAAAGCATGAATATGATGAACAGTATTGCCATGCATGACACAGTTGTAAGAGTCCTGTAGTATCTAGAGGTCAGGCCTTTTTTCTAGGCAAAGGATGCTGATTCTCCCGATCTGCATGTCAGCTGTTTAACTCAGACTCATCTTTAAAATATTTCTTTGAAGGAAACCAAATGTTTTGAGGGAAGCAGCAGCTGCAAGTACACAGACACTGGAGTTTACAGCATCATACTAAGATAGCTGCTTGATACCATATCTTGAACTAACAGAGATACTATCTTACAAGGGAAACTTTTCCAGGAAGTAGTTTGCCTCGGTTTTATCTTGGTGCTTTTTACAAGTGTATTGGTATGATGCTAGGGTTAATTTCATTTCTTTGGAACATAGCAATGAGAGAGAGAAATATTGCTTTTTCCATATCAAATAATGACTGAATCCTATAATCTGTAATCCATGAAGGGTGAGGCAGAAATATAAGTGACCTCATTTACACTGAGCCCAGGGGTAGGTGTGGAAAGCAAACTCCTGCCTCCTCTCTGTTGTATGAGGCTGGACATAGGTAATAGGAGAGAGATTAAGTAATTAAGACATTTGGGCACATCACGTAGATGCTTTTCTCCAAATGACAAAGATCCTGTCTTTTTACTGGGTGAACTGAATCTCCCGCATGTGATTCTGGCTTTCAATCTCTCTCCTTGGACTCGATGATCTCAAAGGTCTTTTCCACCCTAGCCAATTCTGTGATTCTGTGATTCTGTGATTCTGTGATTCTGTGATTGATTCCTTCTCAGGTAATTTCTACCCTTAGATACAGCCCTGCAATCAGAGTTTGTTCAGGCTGTGAGTGTTCCTGGCACCTGCACACTGGCACCAGTATTCCTTGCTCAGGTAGCAATAAGATGGTGCAGGAACCCTCCTGATCTGTGTGTGGAGGAAGCATCTGAGAACGGCCCTCACTAGCGCATTGTAAACTGGTTTATAGATCAGTGCTGCAAAGTTTTAGCTCACCACATCTCCAATTTGCCCTAGGAAAAAAAGAGCTCTGCATGTCTCCATGGAGTTGTAAAAATTCCTGGGTTTCGTACAAAAATGGATTAGATGGTGGTACAAGCCTTCCTGGTGCAGGAAGGCATAGGCCATACTAATTTTCTGGCTGGGATTCCTATGGATCCCATATTGCTTGCAAACAGCTTGAACAGACAATACAGAACAACTTTCTTTGAGATTCTGGGTGCCACTGCAAGCTGCCTAAGCAGTTTTATATTATTGATTTAATGATTTATTTCTTACCTGTGAAAGAGAAATATTTTTTCACTATTCTGTCTAAATTGTACAACAGTGTTTTTGAACATTTATGCAGTGTATAGATGCAAATAAAATAATGTCTAGCACGTACACAAGTTTTGTAACTGGCCAACAAACTAACAGGGAAAAAAACATCATGGAGAAGGAACATACTGAAAATTACAGCAGAGGGACAAACCATACCAGCAAAATGGAAAATGAAAATGGGTTTTGGGAAATGGCATGCTGTAGTTTGCAATATTAATCATCTCAGGATTTAATATTTCCTATTGAAGCAATCCTTTTCTTTACAAGTATTACAAAACCTTTGGAATCTATATTTTAGAAGGTTTAGAGCAAAACACACATGTACAAAGTGACAAAGCTTAAACTCAGTATTTTTAACCTCAGTTACATTATTTTAATTTTTAAATTTATTTTGTACCTTTTATACCAAAGTTGAGGCCTTTATCTCAAATGCACACACATACTCATAGTAACCTGTTCAAAAATCCCCAGCTTTAAGAAACTGCATATCAAGCAGAACCCAAGTAGAGGTTAGAAACTTTCATTTCTTCAAAGAACAGAGAACAGCTATTGTGAGGGGACCTGTACTTATTTTTTTATCATACCTACAAGGGTAGTGCTGGCAGGTTCTGAATTATTACTTTTTATTTAAACTAAAAAATCAGTTAATGCCAAACAGATTGGTTGCCATGAAGTTCCAACTCCCAATAAAGTAATATTATTAAACTCTCTTTACATTTTTCCATTTAAAAATGCAGGAATGACATGGGCAAAAAATATGTTACACTTCAGGCAGAGCAGGTGATACTACCTAATGCTTGCATTGCTGGACTCTTCCCAATGGAAGTTTTTTTTTAATGGATTATAACCCTGTTAGACATTCAGGTTTTTCATGCCAGGAGTCCAATCCAGGGTGATTATTTTTTCGTAGTTCACCAAAAACTATTTAATCACTTCCAAGGAAATGTTAGAGAGAAAAAAGCACTGGCTCTGTTGGTGTTAACAAAAGCTGTTGATCTTTCTGACAGCTTTTATTCTTCTCTGCCAAATGAAACCTGGTAGTGGGTGCACTATGTCTCAGGACTCCGTACTGCTGCTGATTTGAGAGCTAGAGAAACTATAGCCATAGTATAAACACTTCAAGAAACAGTGGTTTACAAATGGTCAAGAAAGTGCTGTTTCTTTAAGAGACTTCCATTTTAGTAGATAAAAGCTCTGTTGGGCCTTTCTCCCCACCAAGCATTCTGCAATAGTAATTCCTTCCAGCTCTAAGCCTGCCATACATGCATCTTCTCAACACTTGCAGCTGGCAGGACTGGAGATGCACCATTCTCACGGAGCAATTAAGCAGATTTCTCCCAGTTGCAGCTCAAAAGGTAGCAGCAGGATGTTTCCTGTACAATTGTTTCCAGATCTTCCAAGATAGGACAAAGCTCAAGAATAAGAGTTCTTTTTTATCAACCCCAGCTGATACTCTGAGTTTGTTGGAAATAGACAAATAGAAACAAGCAGTTTTGGCAGAAATGTTTCAATTTTTCAAGTTAAAATTATTTGAAGAAGTTATTCAGCTTCTGCAAAATTGCAGGAGAACACAGAGGAGATTCCAACAAGATCTGTGAGATGTCCACTAGAAATCTGCCAACTTCCCTGCCACCCACCACTCCTGTGCTGTCCCCTCATTCACAGACACAGAGCGAGGATAGGTCTCATGTAAAAGACAAGGCAGCCCTTCAGTCTAGTCACTCTTGAGCAGCTCCATTTCCAAGTGCTCTTGGCTCAAGGCTGGTCCTGTCTCTGATGAACTGCTCCTCAGATTTACATTGTGCTGGAGAGTCCAAATCTCATGATAAATGATGACTATAATCCATTTCTCTCTTTGTGTTTTCCTCACTACTAACAAAATGGAGTAGACTCTAACATGACAAGAGGAGCCTTGTCACCAGTTCTGCTGCAGCCAACCAGGGCTGGATTCTGTTCTGGGGAGAGTGGCACGGGCAGCTCTGAAATGTGTTTTTATAGTACTTCTCTTTGATCCGTGTTGTCATGTGCTTGGCTTTCTGCTCTGATTAATTAATTTTTATCTACTTTACAGAGCAGTTGTGAGTATTTTTTAGTTTATTTTCATGTGTGTGTCAGATGCCCTCAATGCTGCAGCGGCAAATAAAAGAACTGGAAGCAGTGCTGGGGTCTGGCAGGATGAATTCTGTTGGGGAAAGGAAATGGACACTAATGGCTGCTCCTGGCATGAGGTTTGCCCTGGGCCAGAAGGAGCTGGGCCAGACCCAGCCATCCTGAAATCCCAGGGTGAGGGGATGGTTACCCACCCAGCACAACATCTCACTGCTTGGGGCCCACCAGGGAGGCTTCTGTCAATCCCCTGGTTGCCTCCCTCCTTCCTCGGATCTTGTGTTTGCCTATCATGTGATGCGGGCACCAAAAGGGTACCAAAGCCCCTAACCCTGCCCCATGGAAGGAATGGGAGGGGAGAACTGCACAGACCAGCCCACAACTCAGCAGGGGGTTTTGATGAAAAAGGGAAAAATATTAACTAAACAATCTCCCTTTCCTCTTGTTCAGAATCAGGTAATAAGGATTTGAGTCATATGGGTAATAATGAGTTTGAGTCATATGGGAAAGCACATCTGCCACTTGCTTTCAACAGCTCACAGTTGAGTTTGCCATGGGTTTGGTATCTTCACTACCTAAGCACTACTTACTGACAGACATTATTTCTAACATCTGTCCCACTAGTTCTACCAATAAACACCGTGAAGGTTTACCATTTATCTTCTTCCTAGTACAAACTTATTTTCCATATCCAGGTTATACCTCACCCACAAAATAGTCCACTATTTTCGAAGGATTTAAAGACTCCTACATCAAATAGAAGTTTTTAGGAAATATTTGTCATTCTCCAAGTTAAGGAAACTTCCCTGTCAAACCATCCAGAAGCCACTCTGGCAGTCACTCTTGCACCACCTGAGCTGGGACGAAAGCCCCTTTGCAGCTACACCCCCCACACTCACACAGTCACACCAGGTGTCCTTATCAGCTTGACCACAAATTTCCTATAGCAGAGTTCCAGACATCCAGATCCTTAAAATAATTCAATCATGGTGCAATAGCTAAATAACAACAAAATAACAAGTCAAGCTGGGTGCCTCCAAGGAGGCACCCCAAACAGAGGAACCACTGGGGTTTTGTAGCTCCACGGTCTCAGGGAAACAAAGTCTGCTGTGTCTCTGAGTGTCCCGTCCCCTGGCTGCACCACACGTCCCCACGCCCTTTGTTCTGCGAAGGGTTGGCAGTTCATGGCCTCTTGTCTCATCTCGGGGTCCTGCTCCCAGAGCTCAACCTGCTGCTGGCATGACAGCTTCACACTGATACCTGCACTGAATGCATTCCTCAACGCAGCATTATTTGTAATAGGCAGCATTAGTGCATCACATCATGTTACTTTTAGGTTATGCCCTGACTAGTGGTTCCCCTCAGCTAAAAACAATTAGTGCAGGCTCCAGCAGTAGTCCTCCTGCAGCAAACCAGCTGGGCTGCAGCAGTGCTTGAATGCTTGAAAACTTCCTATGGGAAAAGAGGAAATACACTTTATGTGTAAAGATGGCATTTATTGTTAACATAATTGCAATCTTAACAGTGTAATCAAGGCATCAGTATTAGCACAGATGTAATTACTACAGGAAAAGAGAGAAAAAGTAAATGAAGAATTTTGTTACAGAGGAAAAGTTACAATAGAAACCTACACACTTAAAATTCCTATACACACACATCCTGTCTATTACCTCTTTCTTTGGCGTTGTGCTCAGCCTTCCACTGCCACCCTGGGTCCTAATATTGATGGTTGCACTCTGGGGAGTGGGTAGGGATATAGCAAGTTATCCACCACCCAAGTCTGTTGCAGAGAGAAATACAATGCTGATGTCAATGGCTTCTTCTTCCTCAGTCAGGGTGTCATCTGCAGACTTACTGAGGCTGTGCTCAATGCCACTGTCTCTGTCATAAATAAAGATATTGAACACTGACCATCCCAATATACTGACCTGAGGAAGACCACTTGTGAGTCTCCATCTGGACACTGAGCCATTGACTGCAACTCTTTGGATGCAACCATCCAGACAATCTCTTATCCATCAAATAGTTCATCCCTCAAACCCAAATATCTCCAGTTTAACAGCAAGAATATTCTGTGGGACCATGCCAAGGGCTTTACAGAAGTCCACATAGATGACATAAGTAGCTCTTTCCTTGTTCATTGACAACATGGT
Source organism: Dicrurus megarhynchus (assembly GCA_013399195.1). Lineage (NCBI taxonomy): Eukaryota > Metazoa > Chordata > Aves > Passeriformes > Dicruridae > Dicrurus > Dicrurus megarhynchus. The sequence goes on from VXAD01012614.1 coordinate 297,145, forward strand.
TTGCCCCTGGTGAAGCCACCCTGGCTGTGTCTAATTGCCCCTTGTCACCCACATGCCTTGACATACCTTCCAGGAGTACCTGTTCCATGATGTTACTGAGCACAGAGGTGAGGCTGGCTATTTGGTGTTTCCCAGGTTTGTTATTTTTACCCTTTCAAAAGCATGGATGTGAAGTTTCCCTTTTTTCACTGAGCATGGACTTTACCTGAGTGCTATGACTTTTCAAATACAGTGAAAAGCAGCTTAGGTGCTACATCTGCCAGTTCACTTGGGACGCTGGGATGCATCTCTTCAGGTTCCCCAGATGGTCTCAAGCCTGATTTTCTCTTACAATGGCTGAGTCTTCATTGTCCCAGTTCAGGCCTTGAGATTCAGAGGCTCAAGGTGTTTTGAAGAGCAATTGTCATTGAAAACTGAAGAAAATAAAAACTTGTGGTGCATGTTCAGAAAAAAAATTTTGTTTAAGCAAGTCAAAATGAAGCTTCAGGCATGTCAAGATAAATTCAGGTAAAGCAAGGCCTGAGACTTTGTAAACTCACTGCGAAGTCGGTGTAGGAGTGTTTGTAGGAGTGGCAATAGTGTATATACAAGACTGCAGGGCCACATTAAAACAGGGGTCTGTGTAACTGAGTCAGTCCAAAAGTATTTCCCCATTCAATCATGAATGTACTGAGAGCTTTCTTGCTATTGCAACCTTACCTGAGAAGATCCAATTCTCACACATCTCACATACCCACTCAGAAGCCCAATGAAGTCATTAGGACAAATAGCCATTCATTTCAGCTGATTTTACATAGTTTTTGATTCTTGGTGGAATAACACTATCAGAGTCAGAAGGGAATATTCAGGCAATGAATGCACCTCCTGCACACAAGATGCCTCCCTTTGCCTACAGATAAAAGGTTGTACAAAACTTTAGAAAGCTGTGCTGTCTACGGGACACGTCCTGCTCCTATTAAAGGTAAAACAGGAGAATTCAGAGAGAGTCATTTAAAAATGATAACAATAAAGGTGGTGATGGTGACAACAGGAACTATCTAGGTGCTTTTGTATTTTTCGGTAAACTAGTGTCCTTCTGCAAAGATGACTTCTGCATCTGCTAACCTGGGGGCAGCTTTTGTCCAAAGCCTTTGAATTTATGGTGAATAATTTTATTATGATGATTAGGCAGGAGCTAGTTTTCAGTGAAACAGATGATGAGTAAGCTGAAACAAGGCAATTTTCAAGGAAACACCTCAGTCAAACATGACCTGGTGCAGCCACAGAGGTATAAATGACTTCGCTGGGCTTCTCAACAAAGAGAAATACATAACCACAGGAAGCAAGCACCCCATTTCATGTTAAGAGTATGTTCTTTCTACTCCTGAGCAGCTCTACAAAGAAAGCACACCCAAGGAAAACCAGAAGGTTTTCACACTTTTCAGTGGGTTTCATTTTACAGTAAAGAAGAAATAAGAAGTCCCAACCCAGCAGAATTGCCATGGAAAGCAAAGCCCCTGCTTTTGCATCCTCAGCTTGATTCAGCTTCTTGCTTATTCCTCCGCTATTGTTAGAACAGAAGTGAAAGCATTTGACAATACACAAAGTAGCAACATGGGAAAGTTGCAGAAGGAACTTATTTTTAATCCCCACAGTTTTGCACAAATGTTGGATTTTTAAAGGAAAATATGGTTGTTCATTTTAAGCCTGCCTGTGCTTGGCCCTCTCTGCACACCCAAGCTCTGAACCTGTAGGACACCGCAATGGCTTTGAAACTGTTCCTTCAAAGCTTTTTCACACATTGCTAGATGCATTTGCCTCCGCACGTCTTTAGCAGTTCAAATGCAGCTTTTAATCTGTGTTCTCCTTCCCTAAGATGCCCTGTATAAAATCATATGAGAAAAATCTCCCCCAAAGCTTTGCGAAATTTTACAGAAGGAAATACATTACACCTGGCAGCAGGAAGACATCTCTTCACTCGTTTTCCTTCTGGAGAAGCCAGAGAGCTTAAAATGAAAGTAGCAGATGGGGTATTTTCCAGCTTTCCTTTTCTCTCCTAAAGAGGGAGCTAGAAATCTGGATGGGGAGTTTTGTTGGGTTTTTTATGTTGGGGTTTATGGGTTTTTTCAAATAACCTCATAGTTAGCTGCAAACTATTAATTCAATTGAATTTCTATTATTTTTTTTAAAAGAAACCACTTGCATCCAGTTGTTTCTTTAATCAAGTTTTAGGTGGTCAGAAAAAAACCTGAGTGGCAAAATGCTCATAGGAAAAACCTGATTAATAGAGGTTTGATTGGAGAAGAAATGTGGCATATGTGGTTTACGGTAGCTATTTTTAATGTATTTTTTATGTATTTTACCTCTTCCAAATATTAAATAGAAACAAGAAAAGTTTTCCTAAGTGCCACGCCAATATTCCCACAGTAACATTGAAGGTCAGATACTGTGTTTCTGCAGTGACAACTCTGTTTGCCCACACCTCAAAGACTCCCAGTCTCTGAGGTGTCAGCTTATTACCAGAAAAATGAAAATAATTGTATCCTCATCTTGATCATTATAGATGTTTCATATAATGCAATTCTGAAAGAGGCATATTGGAATTGAAGAACCATAGAAGTTTGGAACTTCTATGGTGGAGTGGCTGCATGAGTAAACAAGGGAAGATTTACAGTTGTCATTTATCTGGACTTCAGTAAAGCCTTTGACATGGTCTCCCACAACTTCCTTCTATCTAAATTGGAGAGAGAGGGATTCAATAGGTGTACTGTTGTTAGATGGATAAGAAAGTGGCTGGACAGTTGCATCCAGTTTTCAACAGCTCAGAGTCCCAATGAGCATCAGTGATGAGTGGTGTCCCTCAGAGAACCTGTGCTATTTAATTTCTTCATTAATGACACAGATGAAGGGATCGAGTGCACCCTCAGCAAACTGGCAGGTGACACCGAGCTGAGTGGTGCAGCTGACACACCTGAAGGACAGGATGCCATCCAGAGGGACCTGGACAAGCTCGAGAAATGGGCCTGTGGGAATCTCATGAGCTTTAACAAGGCCAAGTGCAAGGTGCTGCACCTGGATCAGGGCAGCCCCTGGTACCAACACAGGCTGGGGATGAACAGATCAGAGCAGCCCTGCTGAGAAGGACTCGGGGGTGCTGGTGGAGGAGAGGCTGGACATGAGCCAGCCACGTGCACTCACAGCCCAGAGAGCCAAACGTGTCCTGGGCTGCATCCAAAGCAGCGTGGGCAGCAGGGCCAGGGAGGGGATTCTGCCCCTCTGCTCTGCTCTGCTCTGCTCTGGTGAGACCCCACCTGGAACACTGCACCCAGCTCTGGGGTCCCAGCACAGGAAGGGCATCGACCTGTTGGAGCGAGTCCAGAGGAGGCACCAAGATGATCAGAGGGATTCAGCACCTCTCCTGTGAGGGAAGGCTGAGAGAGTTGGGTTTGTTCAGCCTGAAAAAGAGAAGGGTTTGGGGTGACCTGATTGTGGCCTTCCAGTACCTGAAGGGAGCCCACAAGAAGGATGGAGAGGGACTTTTTACAAGGGCTTGTAGTGACAGGACAAGGCATAATAGCTTCAAACTGGAAAAGAACAGATTTAGATTAAATATTAGGAAAAATTCTTTACTGTGAGTGTGGTGAGGCACTGGAACAGGTTGCCTAGCCAAGTCATGGGTATTCCATCCCTGACCAGTTTGGATAGAGCTTTGAGCAACCTGATCTAGTGAAATGTGTCCCTGTCCATGGCAAGGAGACTGGAATCAGTAGACCTTCTGTATGGAAGGTTCTTCACTTAATTTGAAATTGAGTTTTTTAAATATAATATGAAGCAACTTTGTTTACTAGTATTACACATTTGTATCCTTGGGCAATTAATATTCTTCTGCTATTCTGGTGGAGATTCTGGTTTTCATGAATATAGATATGTGACTGTGGAAAAACCGAAGAAGGCTAATAAAAATATTATCTTTTTTTTTTGATGGTGGTAACATCAGCAAGCCTGATGACCTGTTCTGTGTTTTCCTCTATGCCTTTTGCCAATTATTTTATACTTTTCTCTTTCCATTTCTGCTAAAGATAGAGGTAATAATCCCTACCACCTCCCATAAAATGCTGTGAAACCTGGCAAATCAAACTGCAGCATCTGAATGAGTTTTTATTTCCTAGAGCATGTCTGTTAAAGAAAACCCCATGTGTAAGGTACTTAAGATTTAACATCTGGTAAAGAATGGCCAAAAGTCTGTGGAATTTTATTGTGGTTCACCCTGAAAGAATTGGCAGTAAAATCAACCACACTTTTTAGGTTTCTTGAATAAGACAGTCAAACACTTCCTCTTTCAGGGATGAACTATGAACCTATTATACTCTCTATGAGAATCTTCACACCTTTCTCTAAAAAAAGATAGGCTTCAAATGCTTACCTTTCCTGTTGAAATCGCCTGATTTATGCAAGAGTTGATCGAGCCTATAGTCATCCACAATGACTTTTAGACAATTTCCTATTAGTCTGCTGTGGTTTTTCATGATGCAAAATCAGCTGGAGAGTTTTAAAACAGGTTTGAAAGGAGGCTGAAGGAGTTGAGTGCCTGACAAAAGTGGTGTTTGCACACTTTACACAATTGTCTGCAAGGAAAATTATTGAAAAAGTATTATGAAACACTGGCATCAATCTGAGAAATCTACTTGAAGTCTTGATTTTTCTGGCAGGATTTGTGCTGTTAAGACTTCATTTACATTTGATTCACTAAAGAAGATATTTCTCTCATAAAAGTGAAACTCTAACAAGAAAAAACAGGTTGCCCAAAAAGATATTGCTTTACTTGACTGGAGAGAAGCAATTTCTGAGTCTGGGCATGGAGTTTATGATATCCTATGTCTGTGACACAAATAACACATCTTTCAAATTTAAGCATAAGGAGTCCGTTTCTTTTCCATTTAACTATCTTCAAGTCCCTGTTACATCTGCACTCTGACCATGATTCAAAGTTTACAGAAGTAGAGGGAATGCTATCTGTTGAAATCTGGAGATACTGGATTGGTCCCTGGTACATTTTTCAGAGACACCAAACTTTCATATAATGTTCAGCAAACATAAGTAGCTGTTGTATATGCCTTTTTGTGGTTAATCAGCACATACACTTGCTTCCACAGAGGTTACTGGAGACAAAGTCTTGGGGTTTTTTTCTCTCCTTGACAAACAAGTTCCTGCATTGTAACTTGAAACTCTGCTTGAAGATACTGGATGAGGCTTTCCTTCTTCAGTTTACTTGCCCATCTAAAGCAGCCAAAGAACACAGGAAGTTTCCTCCTGTGGCTGAAAAATTATTCCTCATTTGCAGCTGAACTACTTTGCTCCAATGAAGCATAAATATTATATGTATATACACATTATATTATATGGTACAATGCCTACCACATATTAGTAAATAGCAAGGAATAAGCTCAGTTGCTGGTATCACTATATGACCATTTGAAAAAGCAAAAGCAAAGTAATTGCATTCCAATTCTTTATGTGTATGTGACCTGTCTCAGACGGTTTTTGGGGGTTTTTTTATTTTTTACATTTAGGGGATTTTATATATTTACATTTGGATATCTTCAGGTATTTAGGAGACAGGAATGCTGAGCTCACTTGCAAAGGAGGAGAAAATGTCACCCTTAGCATTTCTCATCCCCTTCAGCTGGCAAAGCCTGTTCCTGTGATCAGGTGGTAGCTGTAGTTAGTCTCACATTTATACCATTTTTTGGTATGTTTTCCTGTGGAATAACTTCAAATTAAGCAGTTTGACCAAGCTAGAAAAATTATCACCTGCCCTTGCACTTTGACTAGTGTGTTCTGACCTCCTGCAGGCCCTATAGATCTCAGTCTGTCACACGCATCATATGCTGGCTCAGCTAATCAGATGTCAAGTCCTTAAAATAATCATGTCATTCATCTTCATGTTTTGCCAAGGTCAAGCTTGCTGTTGTTCCTCAGCTTATTAGGGCTATGTTTCCCACAAAGCCAGGTGAAAAATGCTCCAATGCTTAAAAAAAGTTGATAAGCAGGTAAACTGGATGCCACCTGGAAAGGTGAAGATATGATTGTCAAGAAATCCTGTTTTCCAGAAGGCGGTGGGATGAATTACTGGTACCTTACAAGTTACCAAAACAGACTAGTGGGATTTTTTGAGAGTTTAGATTCTCGTAGTCTGCAATGGGTCTGCATGAGGCAGCTGCTGGCACCTTGTGGTTGCCTTTGGCTGAAGACTTCTTGGTAGCTCATCCCCAAATCCCTCACCTCCATGCTTGCAGGTGTCATCCAGTTGGTTCAGGCGTTCTGCCTGACCAAGAATCTGAGTTGAAACCTTTCACACTCCTTCCCTCTATGATTAGTTTGGAAGTCATTTGAAGGGACTTATCTCCTGTGTGACAGTGCCTGAATTCCCTGGTCTTCTCCTGTTGCACTTAGCCACACAAATTGCTGTCCCTTCAAAGATGGGTGTGGAAAGGTAGGGACAGGCTGGTCCCCAAATGCAGCTGCTTGGGTCAGTCTTGCTACATCTAATATCAATTTCATTTGTGAGTAACTCGTATGGGTATTTGTGTGATGTGGGTTGGTTGGGGTTTTTTTTACACTGCAAACTGAATTAATAATATTTGCCTTTATAAATATTCTTATAATTAAATTCCAAAGTATTATTTACTGCGGTCCTGAAGGTCAAGACTGCAGAAGTAAGCAAACTAGCAATTTTTAAGGATGAGTAATGGCTGATTTGGGTTTGTACCTCAATCCTTTCCAGAGTCTTACGCTAGAAGACTTATGTGTTCAGTGCGCTCAATCTGTACTTTTCACTCCTCTGAAAGTAGCTGGTTATAGCTTTGAAGCTCAGCTTTACAAGCACATGACACTTGTCTAACTCAGGATCAGCTCTTCAAGAACCCTGTATCGTTTGTGAGACTTGAGAAACTGTGTGCATGCATCTGGTCTGCCTCCCTCCCTTTCCTGGCTCTGTTCATAACAGCAGTTTGTATTATTCAAATAACTAAGGCCAACAGTAAGAAAAGCTCTCCACCCCAAAGACTTTCCCTTAGCATAAGGCTGGGGAAAACACTCGAGAATGGACATAACCAAACAGCAAAGTTGGCACATACGGACAACATGACCTGGGACACTGAGAACTGCATGCCTTTGTATATGTATATGCAAGTGGGATGTCACAGTGTTTGAATCTCCTAAAGGGGCACTTGGAGCTACGTGAACTGATTTCCCACCAAATTAGTCTTACAGGGTCATTTCACTGTGGCAAGTAGAAGGCCCCAGGAGTCACCTGGCTGATGTGCTAATGGGCTTTGCTCACTGTGGGCTTCCTATGCCTGTGGGAACACAGCCTGGGCATGGTGTGGCACAAATGAGAAAGGGTTGAGAAAGGAGTAAGGGATGGGTGAACCAGAAGAGGGAGAAATGGTCAGGCAGGTGGAAGTGGACGGTAGTCATGAAGAAATTGCTGATCAGTCTGTAATAAAATACACACTTTATGCCAGGGGTTTGCAGCAGGGTGTGACTGGAGAGAGGCCAGCGACAAAAAAAGTAAAAAGTGAAACTAGTTTGAGGAGCGTATGAGAGCATCCTGAGCACTTGGCACTATGACAACAGATAACTTTAGACACAGCAGATGATGGGGGGGTGGGGTAAGCAGCACAAAGAGCCATCAGAGAGGCCAAGGGCAGTGTAATTAACGCTGAAAGACAGAATCATGAAAGCAGAGTCATGATGACTCAACACTGCTGCTTGTCCTCTGCCACTTGGAGGAAGACACCAGCCAGCCATGCCACTGGCAGTGTTTCCACAGCAGGGCAATGAGATCTTCAGCTTCAGTGACAACCTGGGATGCTCAAAGCTTATGCCTGTCCCAAAGAGCAAAGAGGAGCTTTCTGTAATACCTGCACTCAGTGTTGGTGTCTGAGCCTAAAGCAGAAAATAGAGGTTTTCTAGCTCTAAGAGCTCTGCTTGTGGTTTTTGTAAGAGGATCACACAGAAAAGCTCCTCTTTGCCCTACCAGAAGGAAGGAAGGCCCCTGGTTGAACTTTTTGCTCCGTGTGCCAGTAGTCCCACCAGCCCTCAAAGAGGCATGCTATATGGTAACAAAACAAAAACTTAATTTTTCACTGAGGTTTTAACTTTTTCTGCCATATGTGTTCTTCCTTGCGGGAATTTCATCAGAATGCATGGTGTCCTTTAGTAAACATTTTTTTCTGAGAGTCACAGGCTCAAAAACCGGTGCTAGCAACAGGCAATTTTGTTTCCTGTCATTTATTACCCTGTTAGTACAAACACTTTTTTTTTTCTAAAGCACATAACTTGTGGTCAGCTGCATCTGGTACTACTACACAATTACGGTAAATTTACATTTTACCAGCTGAAATTTCCTGTAAGCCTTCTGTGGGCTAGAAATATAAAATGAAACTAAGCAAACATGGTCTGAAAAATGAGAAATATTATTTTATTTTTGTTTGTTTGTTTGTTTGTTGCATAACTGTATCTCAGCTGACTGCTGTCCTACCACAACTCATGACAGGCATGAAAAAAGCATACAACAAAAAATAATGTTCAAGATATTTGGAGACATTGTCCTCTGTCTCAATAAACCCTGGTACTCTGCACAGGCTTATGGGTGGGGATGCTTCTGGTGAACAGTCAGTTCTGAAGGAGCTTGCAAAAGGTCTGTTTTACCCTGCAGTGTTCTAAGCTGTGCATAAGAACAAGAACATCATCATTTCTTACTTGCTATCTCACATGAATATGTGAAGACACAGTCCCCAAGGCCAGTGGGGTTTTCTTTATTTCAGTTAAACTGAATTGACTGATGCCATTAGGTACATGTAGTATAAGGTATCAATAAATATTAAATAGTATATGCAGCTGAAACTTTATTCTGTAGGGCTGCAGCCATGACTGGAGATTTCTGACTGAGCTACATGCAATGAATAATGCTGATAATGAAAATTATGGGTTTTCTTCTTTCAAAGAGAAAAAGGAAGGTGATCAGAAGTAGCAGGGTCCATATTTCTTGGTTGTTCTTATGTAAATTTTTTTCCTATGTCACCATGTTCACCATCCAGAAGAGAGGAAAATTCAGTTTGTTCAACTTTTCGTTCTCCATTGTTCCATTTGACTACAGACATCAAAATGTGTAAAATTTTTTCTCAGCTGACAAACCTTCCTCAAGCTGATCTTTCATAATCAGGCACTGTGCTGATCCAGGATGGAGTCAGAGACTACTGAGCCTTGCAGCCACCAGATGGGCTGGGCACTTTGCCTGCCTGGAAGGCTGAATCCAGACAGCACTGCCTTGACTCAGTTTGTGCCCAGGCTGGCTGAGGTACAGAGATTTGAGGACTTGCCTTTCGGTCCTGAGTGGCTCTTTGTGGCAAACTGTGCGGTACGTGATGACTCAATAATCTCATGTGAGCTTTCTCTGGGAATTGGGTCAGTGGGTATAGAAACAAGATGCATGGTGCTATATAGTCCCACATCTCTGCTGAACAGTTTGCTTTGTTTGGAGGAAATTGCTTCTGCAGTGCAGAGGTATCAGGGGTTAGACAGCAGAAAGTTGTGCAGCAAAGGCACTGGAAACACTTTGAACAGGCTGACAGAAGTGAAAAGAAAGAAAAACTACTTTTATCTTGGGTGTACTCGCTCATGTTTTAGATATCTTTCCAACGTGACCTTTTGAATCTGTTTACACATCCCACACGCAGCCTGAGGCAGTGAGGGATGGACTAGATATGCAGAGCTGAGTGGTGTATAGCCATTGCACTCACACCATGCCACCCTCTGCCCAGATGTGTGCCTGGGGCCAACCCACGCCAGGAATGTGGTGGGGCTTCTGCACCCTCGTTTGGGCTAGTGTAGAGGCTGTGGCCACACGTGCTGGTTTTGGCTGAGGTAGAGTTAATTTTCTTCACAATGACTAGTACGGGACTACATTTTGGATTTGTTCAATGACAAATGACTTCGTCGTCTCCCACAAGTTCCCAGCTGTTACGTATGACATCTCAGTGTCCCCTGGCCTGGGTTAGATCAGCCATCAAAGGGCTCTTTGCCATCAAGGGCAGTATATGGTGAGCAGCTGTGCCAGGATGAGGGGGCTGTGGGACAGCCCAGCAGACCTCCTTGCTGATGTGTGGCACTGCAAGCCTTTCCCCCAGGTGACCTGGAGTGTATTCTTTTTCATAGCCATTTTCTGCATCCTGACTGTATGGAAAACCATAGGAGGAACAGTTTCACTAGCTAGATTCCTGATAAGTGAGGAATTTATGCTGCTTGTTGCTATAGTTGTACGTTACAGGAAACAGATTCACAAAGGGGTGTATGGAAAGGCATGGTGTTAATTAGTGCCATAGTATTTTTAATTTAGTCACACAGATCTGGCAGTGCTGTTCCCACAGCATCTGCCCTCCTCATGCATAGGGAAAAAAGCTTCCCAAGAAAGTGGATTTCTTCACAGCAGTGTCACAGAAACTGTATGCAACAAAGAGATTTTTATGGTAGGAGCCTTATATAGCATAGATGTTGGACTAAATTCACAAAGTCATCATTTGAATATCCATGCACATATGGGCATATATGGATGGCCCAGACTATTACTAGACTCCGCAAGCAGGAGATTTTTGGATGCAGTTTCAAAATTCCTGACTGTGCTTTGTTGCAGTAGTAGTAATGGACAAGAGCCATTCAAAGCTGTAAACTGGCTTGGGCAACGGCAGATCTGCCTCCAAGGTCTGCCTCAGCTGCAGGCTCTTTGCTTTCCTCATCACAAGGTGTTACTTCTCAGAGTATAATTAACTTGAAAAGCAGACTTTTATTTTGATTTGGGAGGAGGGAGGAGGCATCTGACACGACAGCACAGCAGGGAGATCTCGCCTCAGCAGGTGAAGTAGAAGATGCTTCACTATTAAAGCAGAGTGATGATCTGTAAAAAAAGCAGGATGATCTGTAAGCAGAGGTGATAGTTGTCCGTTGGCCCCCAAAGCTGGTGGGGGCCACAGAACAGTTTATAGGAAGAATTCAGTGGTCTCTTCTCCAGCATTTGGTACAGAAATGTAAAAAGAACTTAGTGAAGGCTGGTGTGCATGAACGATTTGCATTGCACTTTATCAAGTTCAAAGAAATACACAAATGTTTTTATACCACACCAAAAACTCCCACTAGATATAATTTAGTTTTTGGTGTTAAATTGGAAAGAACAGCTCTATAGTTTGCATGTAGATCTACAATTTAGAAGAACTTGATCCAAGATCTAGCAGGGTCCTTGCGCCTTGGGCTAAATGTGCAATTTTAGACTGACCCTTCTGTGGAATTAACAAGTGTGAAATCTGATTTCACCCGTTCTGAAATTCAATGACTTTACCCTTCCTCATTTAGGTTTCATTTTCATTCCCCTCAGCTGACGCTTTTAATCCATTCTTAGACTCTCTTTATCTGATATGTCTTTAGTCATACTTTTCATATTTTCTCATGTCATATCAGCTACATTCATTGAGGGATGATAAGCCTGGCCTCAGTTTGTCATGAAAAGACACGGAAAGAGATGATCCTATCTACATATAAAACCACTGCCTTGAAAATGTCCACCCTTCTAAATGATAAATATGTCTTTTTCTTTTGTACTCCACTGGAATAGATGTTCTCAGTCTTTCCAGACTTTTCCCTGACCAGACTCATAGTCAATATCCCAAACTCATTCAACAGTTAACTGCCATTTTTTGTCTCTATATCCTGACTTTTGTGATACTTCCCTTGCCCTACCTGTAGCTTCATCTGTTTGTTTAGGCTGAGGATCTTCTTCACCTCCACAACGTGTCCCTGTATTTTCTCTGAATGACCGACACCAGCTTCAGTTCAGTATTGTCAAATGGAATTGTGCTTCCTCCTGAATCCAGGCTATCAACCTTTCCTCAAGCCTGCAAGTCAGGTATCTCTTTTGGTCAACTGTCTGTGAGTCGTCACATCCCAGTTGTCAATGAGTCTTGTACATTCTACAGAATATACAAATACACTGCTACCAAGCACAACAACACTGTTTTAATCTACATTCCTAAAAATTAGCAGCCAGGAGTTTATCATCTATTCATTTTCATTCTTTTTCTGTTTCAACACCCTTTTTCTGGCCTTCAGCAATGCACTTTTCCCATTTATATTGGCTCAAGATATTTCAATCTAAGCATTCTCCGTGTGCCACATGAACCAGGTTCCCATTCCCACTGCATCGCTCAGCAGATTTTCCTTTCTCCTTTGTGTCAAAATCTACCTGTATGCACTGGCATGGCTCTTTACCCTCCCTCTCACCTTCTGAGTGCTGTAGAGATGTCTTCTATCCCAAGGCCATTTTTCTGCTGCTTCACACATTGAACTGTATCATGGTTATACATAATTTTTGTGAAAAATCCAGGCTCTTTTAGAACCTGATGGTGTTTTGTTTCCAGCACTATGACAAAGTGGACAGGAGATTCCTCACTCACCTACACCTCTGCTGGCTTGGTATAAATTATCAGTAAATAATGTTTTTATTTTTGAGATAAAAGTCGTATAGGACCACATGTCTATATCAAATTGGTCTTCTAAACTCTGTGGTACCATGTTTCAGTCAAAAGATGATGAAACAAATCTGTGTACACAAATTGGTGAGACCTACTGGACCTACCAATATTTATATTTTTTCTTTACATTTTTGGTAGCAACTCCGTGGGTAAAGAGTTACGAGCACTTACTTGAGGCAGTTGTGCTCATAATATGAAGTCAGCACTGGCCTGTTGAGTGGGTTTGAGCCCACAGCCTATCGTATACACAAGACTCAGGAGCAGCCTGTGGTTTCACTAGACATTTTGTGTGGCAGAAACACCCCTCTCAGAACTGTAGCCTCTGCAATGGGAAAATTGGTTAGCCTCATATGGCACACCCTGATCATGTTTCCCAAGAGCATAGAGCTGAGGCAAAATACTAAAAGATTTAACAGGTTCTAGCTGGAAAGTCCTGTGTCTAAACGTGGAAAACATGAGGCCAGCCCATCTGCCTCAGGAATCCAAAAAGAAGTGGACATTTTTTAGCTAACAGAAATAACTAATTTAGTGAATCTGGGCTATTTTCTGCAACTTCTACATTAGCAGAGAAATGAAGAAATGAAATGCAAACCTCCCAAGGTTCTTCTTGTAGCTATGAACTTCTCTTGTATATGATCGCACAACCTTGTTATCTTCACCTTAAGATATCTACCTTACTAGCTATCTCAAGAGGAATATGAGTGTAATAACAAACATCTATCCCTAATGTAAGTTGGAATGAAGGAAAGTAAGAAAAAGGCTCCCTTTTTATTTTTGTCCTTCTCAAAACTGATCACAATGGAACACTGTGACACAGGCCTCCAGATGGGAAACTCCAAATTCCACCTTAAACAAAATTAAATGAGTCTTTCCAGGTAAGCTCTGGCACAAAATTTGGACTTTATACAACGTAAATTAACAAATTTGAAAATTCTGCCAAAGTAATTGAATTATTCCTGCAGCCTCTGCAGTCCAGATTGCCGTGTTTTGGGAATCCCATTTGCCCAGCAAATAGGCTTAATGGGATGGTAACCTCAGTACTGCAGGGACCATTACTGAAGAATGTGACTATGAGTCATTTCCACCACAAGTCATACATGTAAGTACTGTTCCAGCCTAATGGCAAATGAGAAAGAAGCCTAGAAAATACAGAATTAATGAAATTACACACTAAATTGCTTTATTAGTGTAAAATATCAAACATGGGTAAATCAATGCGTGTAGGTTTCCACTCACGGAAAAATATTATCTTCCTTGGAAAACAGGTGGGACAAGGAGAGGAATGCTTGAGGAGCTAGATGGAAATGTTCAATGAATTCAGCTTCTCCTAAGGCAGCGGTGTGGGTGCTGTAATGAACGCACACACACCCACACCCCTCATCCCTAGTGGCAGTCCCTGAAGCTGTGTTGATTTACTCCTTGGCTGTGGAGGTGATGATTCACCTGCAGCATTGAAGGAGATCATGGCTGTGAGGCAAACACTCACGAACACTGTAAACCTAAACCCATTTAACTCCAGCCACGTTTGCCTTCTCATTCTTTAGGTGAGAAAACCGTTTCCATGATGTTTGATTGCCCTGCCTTTCTGCATCTGCAGTACAGATGTGTCTGAGCAATTTTTAATTGATAGGGGTGATATTTTAATGCATTGTTTTAAAATGTGATTTTTAAAGGATATGAACCATGAATTTTTTCTTGTAATCAATTATTAGGTGATACAACATCACTCTATGTCTTTGTATTACTAATAACCACCCTTGACTTGACATTAGCCACTCCTTTTCATTGTTTTCTTTACTATCTTAGGAAAGTAAGCATAAACTGTTTTGTTGCCCATATTATTAATTACTCTATCGTCACTCTGCTGTTATGAGTCAGCCAGACAACTTGTTTAATAGCACTGTGACTAATATAGTGCCTTTGTTTCTACAAACAGCTACACCAAAGAGCAGCTAAATAAGATCACTCCAGAGATACTTTAATGTGTTGCATTTGAAGTCTTTGCTCCTTTGCTGCAAATTGTGCTCACTGCCTAGTTTTGACCACAACTGAGTAAGATCACAGTGGGATTCATTCCTCTTCTTAATAGAAGTTTGTTCACCCCAAAATTTGTACACTTGGCTAGATCATCTCTGCTAGCAAGGGGTCCAGTGAGAGCAGGTATGTAATGCTATCTATTAGACACACGCAGGGAATCCAGGCTTGCTGTGAGCTGTGTAGCAATTACCGTCTACTTCACAAGGTCTATGGTTTGGTTTTCTGTTGGTTTAGCCACCTCTGCAAGCTGAAGGCAGGCGGGGGTTGGAGCTGAACTGCATGAGGTGTTCCTGGCAGGTGCTTTGCCGCTCAGCCCACAGGTGAATTCCAGCCCACAGGGCTCAGTAATTCTTAAAATTGTGCATCTGCAGGAAAGAAAATTTGGCTTGCCTCTGGCACTCTGAGACAGATGTGGTGATACAAAACCAGGCTATCAGATGGTGGTACTGCCTGGAACCTTTTCTCCTGAATTTTGTTACAGACCTTCTCCTCACCATGGCCTTATCAAGCACATGAAAGCTAGCATTTCCTTTTCAAAAATACTATTTAATGGTTTAACTCAAGTGTGTAGTCCAGGTGATAAGTATAAATGAATAAATCCTGCTGCAGAATAGTTGGGTTTGGGGCAAGTTACACAAGTGTATGCACCCTTCAGTAAGATAAAATTTTGTGTGCCGGTACTTTGGGGTGGCAAAGCAGGATGATAGTGGAAAGGAAATTCAACTTTCTTCTTGAGCTAACCTTCAGTCAGACATTTTTAAACTCAAGACCATCTATCCCCCTTCACTCCTTCTTGGAAGTGAAAAACAGTAACAGTGCTATTCTGATATCTCAGAGTAGCAGAAGCTACTTGGATGCTAAATTTGTTATACATGTCTTTGCATATTCTTGTGGCTGAAGAGGCATTGTCTCTTCTAGCTCAAACGCAGACAAACTGAGAATAACTACCAGGAAGAAAACAATAACATTAAAAAGGAACAAAACCCACAGACTTTCCTCTGAGGATTAAACTGATTAACTACAGGTAAGAAATAGCCAGATAAGTAAAACTCCTACACGTAAAGACTCATTATTTCTTATGTGAGTAAGAATCTCTCCAAATAATGGATACCACAAAAGATGATAGGGACAGAGCATTACAACACTAGCTC
The DNA here is from genome assembly GCA_013399195.1 of Dicrurus megarhynchus. Classification (NCBI taxonomy): domain Eukaryota; kingdom Metazoa; phylum Chordata; class Aves; order Passeriformes; family Dicruridae; genus Dicrurus; species Dicrurus megarhynchus. The sequence continues at coordinate 312,896 of VXAD01012614.1, forward strand.
AACTGAATTAGCTACCAATATTTGATAGGAGCTTACAAGGTGCTAATAAATTTCGTAAACCCAGGGTGCAAGTGGGTTTGATAGAAAAAAGAAACAGAGAGAAGATTAGAAGGATCACAATAAAGTCAAATAATTATTTTTAGAAATGGCTAAATTATGTGGCTAAATAATGTGCAGTTCTCTTAAGATGTGGGGGGTAGAGAAAGGGTGAAGGTAGAGAAAGGGTGGTTTGGACTTTTCTGAAAATAGACAGGTATTAATATGTATTCATGTTTGTATAAATACAAACACACATACATCCATCGGACAGAGATTTCCTTTGTGTTCAGCCAGCATTATCTGGGTCACATCTCATGGGAAGCAGTAAACTCTGTAAAGAGATCCACAGGAAAGGATGAGTTTTGGCCCTAGTCATAGATTCAGGAAGGCTGGGCTTTTGGAAGGGCCAAGTAAAAAAAATCAGGGAACTTTCCTGGGAGGGGGAGAAAATGAGTCACGGGTGACCAGAGAGAAAACTGACTGATTAGAAAGAAAACATAGCAAAGCAATGGAAATTTGAACCAGAAACAAGGACTTAGGAGGAAGGTTAAGTCCAAAGCCTTACTCATTTACCTATCTGAATCACTGAGCAAATGCTCAGCTCTAGATTGTTTACTCTGAATTTAAGATCAGAGAAGATACAAGGAAACACAGGCACCAGGAGGAGCAGTATTATCCATGTGGGAAGAGGGTCAGGGTAGATGTGTTTCATATTTTGTGCCCCCCCAGAGGGACAAAATCAGATCTCAGATCTCAGATCTCAGACTGAGATCCTAACTTAGTATTTCCCAAGATCCCTGCCACATCACTGTTTTGCGCTTTCAGAAATGCTTCTCAGAGAAACGCACACAAGCGTGTCCTGGAAATGATAGATCATCCTGACAAATAAATCAAAAAGAACTCTATCCAGTATCAAATGTGTCCTCTTGAAAATTCTGCTTCTGTATTGTCAGTCATTTTCTCACCATTTCAGAAAGTTTATCAGAAAAGTCCCTTTGAAGTAGAAAATGGCCTAGCAAAATTGAAAACCTATGAATTGATGTTGTACATGGTTTAACAAAATAAAAAATATGATAAATGAGTGCTGTATGGATTAAAAGGGTGCCTAGGGCTATTAGAAATTGTGGAAGCACCACAGCTATTCCTCAACTTTAGCCAGAGTCAGGCCAGACAATGCTTCTCACACCCCGAAAGAGTACCTTTGGTTTAAGACAGAGCTTTCAGTAAGTGGGTTCCACAGGTAGTCAAACACCATTTCTGAAAAATGTGCAAATTTAAGTTTGGGGTTAGTTTTTTGGGGGGTTTTTTTGTTTGTTTTTTTAAATGGCATGTGAAAGGCTTGCTGAGAAGCAATTTCTGTCACTGAACAGAAACCACTTAGCTGAAGTGACTTTTACCTTTCATCTGAGAATTTGTTTTTGTCTGTGCAGATTAAAAGATATTTATTTTGTCCATCTCTGTGTAGCTTATTTTTGATACAGGCACAAATGCATTAAAATTTCTTCTTTTAATTGCTGTTCTTTCCCTACAGTGTGTTCATGTAGCATTTGTGTAGTTGGTCTATACATAATTTTAGAATTCATAAGAACTTTCTGAAATGAAGAGCTAGCTTACTAAGACCAGCTCAAGGTTTTAAAATGAATAGTTTTTTCCGTTTGTATCCATGTCACTAGCCACTTGTGATAAACACCATCTGAAAACCACCTCAATTTTTTCAACACCTAAGAAGTAAATGATTTTTACGAAGTCTATGGAAAAAAAACCCAGTTACTAGATAGGCAACATGAATTTCACCAGCTGGACTTTTGGACTCACTGCTTGTTTGTGCCAGATGAAAAATCACAACAATTTGTTCATTCAGAGTTCATTTTTATTAAACTGCTCTGTTAGTGAACAAACTAAGAGAACAAGCACATGAATGACATAGGGCAGTTGACAGCATTTTAAGTATTTTCTGGAAGTCTCTGAGATGTCCTGTATGCATTCTAAATTAATAATTTTATGGTATTTTGTGTAAATTGTGACTTTTGTAATTTATCAATAAATTATAGCCTTTCCATAAATTCACAGCCACTTTGTCCAAACATTTTTCTACTGTCCTAAATAAAGAAAAGGACTTCAGCGTATTTATTTGTAATCAAAACCAAAACAGTGAGTAATAAAATCTTTCCATCATTGAGCAAAAGGTGTTGCCTGAGTGCCTGGAGTGGCCAAAAGAGAAGCAGGATTCAGAAACCAAAACCTAGTAAGGCTGGCCCATCCAAATTAAATAAAACCCATGGTGTGTAGTGCGTTTCTGATGATGTGAAGCAACTCACACTCTTCATAATTCTCAAGACTGTATACTAGGTTCAAATGTGAGGAATTTTGAGACTATTTAGGGAAAATAGGAATATTCTCAGCAAATAATGTGAACATGGCTGATTTGTTTTGATACAAATTCATTAAAGTGCAGGATCTATTTTAAACTCTCAACCTTTTCTATACTTTTTCATCTATTAGAGTCATTTATTTGGGCACCTCACTCTAGTTATGAGGGGTTTTTTATAAAAGAAGCAGCTTATATTGATATCCTAAATCCAGTTTCCCAACTCCAATCACTTTTAACTCAAAAGGAATCTTTCCATTGAATTTTGTGAATTTTTAAATCAATCAACCTGTTAGAGAAACCTCAAGCAGCACCAACTGCACAAGGAATTATATGCCTCAAGTGAGCAGGATACCACTGGATTTTCAGAAGATATAGTAAAGAGCTGTACTTGATTATTGCAATAAATTGGCTAAGAGGGAGTTCTCTAGCATTTATTTATCCTGATAGCCAAATTTTCAATGTAGTTAAGTATTTCAAACTCAATTTATCATCATGGTTCCTTGAAATACTGTAATCATGCAGCTCAAGTGGGGAGAAAATATCTTATAAATTCCTGAAAATAAATTTTAACTGCTGGAGCAGCATTACTTGCATAGTGTTTCTGTTCAGTAGTCCTTCTAAAGATGCAGTGAAAGTGGGAAGTCTAAATTCGTCCTTGTAAGATCATAAATCATTGATGTCTTCAGTCTTTAAGGATGCAACCAGAAATCTGTGGAGGAGGACACCAGGTGATAAGGCAGGAAGACATGCAAGTGGACTGAGGACAGTTGCGCGTGCCCCAGAGAGACAGTTGCCAGCTAGCAACACGTTTGACCTTTGAGAACCTATCAGAAGGGTGACTGTGGGGGGGAATTTCCTTACCTCCGGTGACATTAACAGCCTCAGGATAAAATAAAATCATGAATTGTGGAATGACTTTCCTTCGGTGTCATTGGCTTTGGGTTCATTGTACATGATGATACATTTTTCAGGAACACTTTTCTGTGGAAATGTTTATGCACAGAGATACATTTTATTGCATCTGTTTGATAACGTAGATCCAATCTGCGAAGAATTACGGAGTGTCATTTGTTCCTGTTAAATTCACAACCCTGAGTTGATTTAGAGACCAGATTTACCTGACTAGTTTGCTTTCTGTTTTATAAGGTCAAGGTCATCTTTAACCAACGAAATAGAGGGAAATCTCACAAATGGCATGTTTGCCTGTGAGAGCAGTGAGCACGGAGTGGTGCAGGAGGTTACTCACCACTTTGTGCAATGGGGAATGGAGCCCTCTTCGATTCTAATTTCCTTCTGGATAATGTGACCACCATACAGACACAGCTGCTTTTACTACTCTGCTTTTTTCTGCAGGTAGATTTTTGGCATACACCTTCCTTATTGCTTGCCAGGAAGTCTCTGTTTACTGTGAGAGGGAACTGTGGAAATAAAAGAATGAAAGGAAGCTGGAAGACAGATGGCATTATTTTGCTATCTTGCATGAGGACCAACAGCTAGATAAGACACCCAGAAGTGATATTTTTGCTGTTGCAAGGCCATTGTGCTGCTCCTCACCTACTTCAGCAGCCTACACACATTCCATGCATTGCAGAAGTTGTTGTTATCACTCTGCCCCATACAAGACAGCAAAGAGGTGAGAGGTTTTGCATGATTAGCTATTTTTGGCCTGAAATCCCACACCTGTCTGATAAGTCTGGGTTTTTACACCTCCAGACCTTTTAAGATTTTTTTATTATTTCTACTTACCACTGACAAAAAAATAATCCCATGGGCACTCCTAGACTAGTGGAGGAAAATGTTGGCAAGGACACATTTGAGCTGACAGCCCTCACTTGGGAGTCCTGCAGGACTCAAGGGTAAAACAGCTGAACTACAGATTTTGGGGCATGCAGGATCCAACCCATTCTTGAGTCTGCCCCTACACTAGGGATGCACAAAGTGGGCTTCTTGGATATTAATTTTCTAAAATACCGCAGGGGAATCCCAGAAAACTACAAACCAGTAAAAGTGACATCCTTACTGCACAGTACCAAGACAGTGCAGGCCCATGGATAAATGTAGTGCAAAAGGAAATAGTAAATATTGTGACATTTGTGACATAATATATCACACTTCTTGTTTATAGTAGAGTTCCGTGAAGAGTCAGGGAATATAGACAAGGGGGAGACAAAATACCACCATGTCTTTGAGCTTCAAAAGAATCCCTGCTGAGTATCACTGTAAAGCTACCAAAGAAGTTGAGCTGCTACATGATAAGAAACTCCTCACATAAATATGCAATTGGTTAAAATATAAGAAAAAAAACCCAGCAGGAATCAGTGAATGGTTTTTGCATTTAAGTGCCTTCAGTGATGAGAGGCCTTGCTTGGAGCCTGTGCCATTGGTCATGCATTGGCATAGGCTGCACAAGGAACTGCTGGGATCACCACCTCTGTAAGTACTCCAAAGGCATGTGGATGTGACACCTGGGGATACAGTTTAAGGGTGAACTCAGTGGTGTTGCTTTAACGGTTGGATTCCATGGTCCTAGAGGTCTTTTCCAACCTTAATAATACCATGATTTAAAATGTAGCCATCAGCAGTTTGAGAAACAGGGGGAGTTGTGAATTAAGTTTGCTGATGTACTGGGTTATTCATGTTAGCTTAGTCATTCGTATTCACAATTAAGTTTGGTGATGTAGTGAACTATTGATATTCACAACTAAGTTTGCTGATGTACTAAGTTATGCAGGATACAGAGAAGAGGTCCAGCCCCAGAAAACTACTAAAGGACTTCAAAACACAGAGTGACAAGGTGATAAAATGACAAATTAAAATCAGGGCTGATAGTATGCAGGAATAGAGAGTAAGTGCAGAACTTACGGGCTACAAAAGTGATGCATAAAACAAAGTGAGATTCTGAGACAATTGTTTTTCCTTTTGACTTTTTCCCTTTCTAATTTTAACTACTAAACAGTAGATAATATCTTTTCACTCCCAAGCGTGCGCATATATTAACGCTCTCAGATTGCGTAGGTGGAAGAAATTGCACCGACCTTCAGTCAAAAATGGCCAAAGTTTCTGCTATGTTTTTCTGTAGAAATATTTATGGTAGCCATTAAAATTAATTTCACCCTTACATTTAACTTAGCCAAAAGTGCCTTCCTCACTTGGATATTGTAAGGAATGACATAGAAAAGGAGATCCGGGACTCCTGTGAATGTCAGAGATGACAGGTTTTCATGTTAAAAGTGATTCACCTAATTTGTATAGTATACAGTTACATACCATGCAAAAGAGGGATGGGATGGGATGGGATGGGATGGGATGGGATGGGATGGGATGGGATGGGATGGGATGGGATGGGATGGGATGAGATGGGATGGGATGGGATGGAAAAAATATAGTTTTGTAGAGGCTGATTTTTGTGATATTCTTCTCTACCACTATTGTCACAGTAACAGAACAAAGTGAGGAATGTTCAGCAGTTTATCTTAAGCACTCTGTAGAAATTGCACAGTCTTAACCATGGGCAGACAAAGGTCAGGTCAATATGAGAAACTTATCCTCCAAATTTCTTTGAAGGGTTAGGTAACTATAGTAGCACTGGTGAATCTACAATGTCTAGTGTCAGGTTTAACATGAAAGGTTTCAAGTTGCTTTAAAAAAATCCAGTTGGAGATAAGGATACTTTGGAAGAAAAATAAGGAAGAAAAAAATCCAACTAATCAACTAAACAAACAAACCAAAAACCAAACCACCAAACTACTGAAATGAGAATATACAAACACCTTTTGTCAGCAGTGGCAGCTGCTATTCCATCTCTGCACTGCTCATTCCTTCACTGCTTCTCTGCTACCCAGCACAGCGATGAGAAGAACCCAGGATTGTGTGACCGAGCGAAACCTCCCCAAAAAACACTTGCTGTTTTGAGCCAGATTTACTGCGATAACTTCAGGAATGCAGGAGATAGCAGAGCACAGGGTTGGGTACACACAGCTAAAGCAGGCTGGATAGGGAAATGTTGTTTCTTCTGGATGCAATTACCTTAATTGTGTTTCCATGGAACATACGGCAGGCTGTGGAAGGACTGCAGATTTTTCAGTTTTGATAAAGTAGTTTCTAAACAGTCTTGGCTTTAAATTCAAGAAATAGAATATTAATTCACTCAGAACTAGTGGGGAAACACACTGTCTCACTGCCAATGACTAATGAAACTTTAAATTTTCTGTTAGGTTTTTCATTTTTCCTTCTTTCTCTTCTCTTCTCTTCTCTTCTCTTCTCTTCTCTTCTCTTCTCTTCTCTTCTCTTCTCTTCTCTTCTCTTCTCTTCTCTTCTCTTCTCCTCTCTCCTCTTCTCCTCTCTCCTCTCCTCTCCTCTCCTCTCTTCCTTTTCTTTAATTTCTTTTTCATTTTCTTTCCTTTTTTTTGTATTTTTGTCAACAGAACTTGCACCTGGCAAGGGTGAGTTAGTCTCCTTTAATACCTCCTGTAAGATCATGAGCACAGAAGAACACATTGTCTATGTTAAATGCTTCCTGACGCTTCTCATGCTTAGTCCTGGAACTGGAGAAATCCTATAGGAGAAATTTCACTTGCATCTCCCATGCATATTTGTGTCTGTGATGAATAAACACAAGAACAGCTGTTTCCTTCAAAATCAGTTCAAGTCTCCAGGACCACAGAGTCACGTTTTTAGACTGTCAAATATGGATATGAATGAAGTGCATCTTGCACCAGGGGAGACAGCTGAGCCCATGAGAGTGGGAATGGCTGCAACAATTACAACTAAACTTGTAGGACTTACTGCAACTAAAGTTTGGGCGTGATGTGGTGCTGTTTCTGGATTTTCCTGATTCAGTCAAATCTCAGGGGGTAGTCAGAAGTCTCACGTTGGCAGGAATGCCAAGGAAAATCTGCCCCATTCCCAGTCAGTTCAGCCAGCCTACCCCCAGATAATTTGCCCGATAAAGCCCTGAGGACCTGAGAATTCGGAAGCCCAAGTCACCCCAGGCCTCCAGCTTATACCACTTCCAGAGAGCCCAGCAGATGGGCTGAGCTCAGTCTGGGCTCCGTAACTTTGGCATGCAGAGAAATTTGAGAGTGTTTTTTCTCTTAAACCAGAATAACAACAAATTTCAAATGAACAGTGCCTTCTCACAAGCAAAATGTATTCTCAAACAGATACAAGAAAAACTTGGGAATTTTAGACTCTTCTGCCATATTTCTTTAAAAACATTATCCCTTCCTAAGTCTTGGACAGGCAGGAGAAAAATATGCTTTATATGCCAGGGCAGGACCATCCTTTGTGAAAATGTAGTACAAAATAAGCATTTTACTTTTCACAGAGATGATGATGAATAAACATGAAAACACACTTTAAAATTTTATTTATTTATTTATTTAATATTCAAATTTCAAAAAGTCTCTATTGAAAAATCCAAAGTTTCGAATAATATTCCAGTGCAAAAAAAACTTCCATACTATTACCTCCAAATAAATAAAATTACAGCAGACACATTTGAATGGTTCAGTACAAAAAAAAAAACCCCAGGAGCTTTTAAAACCTGAGAGTTTAAGTTAAGTCAGTGCAAACAGTTAGTCACATTCTCTTGAGATATTAAGTAGACTGCCCTCCTGGTAACTTCAGTGCATAATAGTAATAGCAATAATAATAACAATAACAATAATAATAATAATAATAATATTACTAATAGCAACCAGCAATTAATCATCAATCCTCTAGTTCAGAAATGTGCTTCAACATTTGCTTATCTTTAAGCATGTCTACTTGCTTGATTTGGATTTAGATATGTTTAGTAGTAAGCAGACATAAATATGTTTTCCTGAATACAGTAACTTCCCTGTACTGGTGCTTGTATCTCCATGCCAAATAGATGAGACTTATCTTATAACATCCCTCTCTCAAGACAGCACCAGATGGAAAGCTGGGTACCATATTATGTCATTTGAAATTTTCCAGATGGAAACTGGATAAACATTGCCTCATACTGTATTTTCAGGTCAAAAAACATATAACAAATAGACAGGATTTTAAGACAAAGTCATATCTTATATAATATTAGGGAGTATAAACACTTTGATTAGTATTTCTTTATAAATAATTATTTAAGACACTTAAATATTAATAAATAAATGTATAAAAAAATCAATAGAAAGATTGAAATAAAAAAATTCTTGTCACAACAAGATTTGCACAGTATCTCAGTACAGAAGATGGCATTAGCATTTGCACAGCCTCTGAAACTGGCTTCTTTTTCTTTTGTGGGAACTTGAGGTGTCCCCCAGTTTTTGTAAGACGATGAACAGCTCATTCACAGCCTTGCGCTGGATTTTCAAGTCACTCATCTGTAATAAGGAAGAAACGAATGGAACAAAAGTCATGCCAAGAGCTGTAATTGTTTACTGATCACAACCTGCAGGATACCCTGCTACCCAGGTAAACCAGAAGGACATCTGCAATTTTCAATTCCCTGCTACCTAATTCCCACAACAAAGAGCCATTTTGTCACAGATTTTTGTTTTCCACTTTCTGTGCTACTTTGCAACCTGCCACAGACCAGCCATGTTCTGTGAAACAGAGCTACCCTGTAGTTAAAAGCAGCTGATTCCACTGGGGTACTGTCTGCAGACCTCTGTGGAGGCTGGTGGTTTGTGCCATTGGCACGAGCACCATGAGCCAAGTGCTCCCACAGCTGCAGAGCATTCCATAGCCAGGCACAACTTCCCCAACCAATTTCTATGCCACAAACAGCTGTGTCAGTAGCAGCTCTGGTGTACAGACCTTGTGAAAGTGCTGCCAGCACCTCTGTGCCAGACGGCAGCAAGACAGCACTACCCCACACGGTAGATCTGCAGCAGCCCCTGCAGCTGGAAATGTTTGATTTTCCAGCATGAACTGAGCTAGACGGGGATTACCATATAGGTTACTGAAGTGCTATGGGCTTGAATCACACTCAAATCGCAACTGGAAAATATAACATCATGGGCTTTGGAGGCAAAGGAAGAGCCTTACCTGAAGTTTTGTCAGGTCCTTGAGATCTTCTATTTTCTTTGAGCCATCAGAGAGGCTTTCCTTCAGAGTATGGAGCTCCTCAGATATGTTCCTGACATGAGCCTTTGACCTGTCAGTGTTTTCAAGCATTTTCAAGTACATGGAAATAATCTGACTCAGGATGATCCTTTTTTCATTTCTCTGTTGAAAAATACAATCAAAAAGAAAAGTCTGTGAGTGCCGATCAGCAGGGAAAGGAAGGAAGATCAAACACAGCATACGGGGGTTCTCTGCCACTTGAAACAAGATAATAAAGATGATGTTGCAACCCATCTCCCGGGCTTGGCTGTACCTCGGGGTCAGTTCACGATGCAGTATAAAGCTTTTTCATGGGGATTTTTGTCTCATTTCCAAGCTACCAAAGAGAACTCTGGTTGTGTTCGTTCTACTGCAGCTAATTACGCTAGTTCTGGGAGCTGCTTAGTACCAAAAGTGCCCTACAAAGAGCCTGAGATGCTTCATCATATCTGGTTTTGACTCACCTCTGTCCAACTTGACAGCCTCTCTGTAAAAATAGGTCCACCGTCAGCTACATCAGAATGACTTGAGTTCTGCAAAAATGAACAAACATATCTATTACACAAACAATATTTACCACAAGGCAAATTTGTGTTCTTTATTCAAATGAGCAGAAAAATTCAGATTTTTGCACATCTGGCCTATAGCTATCACAGTGCTTTCAGTTCTCTAACCACCAAATCCCATTGCTTGGCTGCCTGGTATCAGAAGTGGTATTAGTTCACTTTCCAATGTCTTCTCCTGCTACAACTCATCTGAGTAGACATGTTTAACATACCTATTTTCCCAAATGCTCCCTGTAAGTTTTGCTATTGACAGATGAAAATACAAGCTCATAAGCACAGCAACTGGCTAGAAAATCATTAGGTCTGATCTTGGCATGTTTTCTGGTAAGTCGAAGTCCAGCAGTTTGTAATCTGTGACCTTATATTCATACAGTCTCAGTAAAATTTCATATGGAACAAACACGAACCGGTTTTACCATAAAACTATAATTTGCAGAACTGGAGAATATCCCAGTAGCCCACAGTCAGGCATGGGGATATGCAAGATTAGTGGGCTAATCTGAGAGGCTCACAGGGACGGAGTTTAACCATCAGATGTTGGCAACTGGTTCTAGGAAACAAAGAGCAATACAACTTTCCTACCAAGGAAAGGCAAACTGAATCATTTCCTCTTCTGTGTGTCTTTTTTTTCCTTTTTGTATACAACAGTGACTATTTCCTTCTTTTGCCTGCTCAGTAATTTAAATACAGTAAGTGCAAAGGGAAAACTTGCAGTCTGACAGAAACCTCCTTGGCTGATTGGCTCCCCATGCTGAGCACGCTACCAAACCAATTTTTTCTACTTCTGAAAGGTCGGGAGGACCTGCTGTGTGGCAAATTTTTAATGACAGTGCAAAAAGCTCACCATGGCTCAGGATCTCTTCAACAGAGTTATATATATTCTAGTAAGACGCTCTCTGGTCTATGTTAATGACAAATTTAAGATATAATGCCAATTTTACAGCCAGTTTCCTGCAAACACTGAAGTATCACACTAGTCTTTACCACTTCGGGGTGGTTCTCTGACTACTGAATTTCAACTGTCATTTGCACAAAGTTATGATGAAATCATGGAAAAATCAGAGCTGAATATAGGAGCAAACCACTGCAGGTTTTTTCCATGCATTTAGAGGGGAAAAAAAACCCAACAAAAATGTATTGAAAATAAAAGCTGTTAATTAAAAGTGACTCTATTGTAAATCTGGTGCCTCTATGACTAATCCCTGCTGAATTCATCTGTGTACTACTTTAATGCCTCCCAGATGACGATTGGTGAATTAACATCACAGTTATCAAATCACCAAAATTTTATTTGACAAGAAAGAATATCATGCCAGATTAGATTCCCATGCTAGATCACATTCCCATGCCAGATCGTAGTCACACATGTGGAAGTGAAATGATTGGAGGATGCAAAAGAATAAGAAGTAGGAATCACCCTTGAGCAACACACTACTACAACTTAAAATAAGTAGCAAATGCATTTGTTAAAACGAATGTTCATTTCCAATTTTTTTATATTGCTAACTAGTACTCAATCCCCCATTAACATTGCTAACACAAAATTTAAAAAGTCAGTAAATTGCATCTAGTCAGAACTGAATAAAGATTCATATATTCACCATAAATTGCATTAAGATTTCTTGTTACAAATTATTCCATGTAATTAATGCTGAATTGAGATAGGAGAAGCTGTTGTGAAAGAAAGAACATCCCTGAAATAAATGCAAATTACTACAATAACTATGACTATTGAAAAACTGAATCAGGTTAATGAAAGAGCTTAGTAAAACAAAAGAAATTATCCATATTATTGTAAAAAAAAGGTATGATCAAAAAATTAGTTCCATGATTACCCTCTCTTGGTAAATATTGAGTATGTCAAGCAGTGCTCAAGTTTGCACTATATGTAAAGCACAAGCAGCAGAAGAGAAATGCAGTAGAAGACTATACTTACAAAATCAGCTTTCAGTTTGTCTATATCATCTTGAAGTTGAAGAAGATTCAATCTATTTTCAACATGTCCAAAAGAAATCATGATGATAGACAGAACAAACAAGCTGTAGGTTTGGAAAGCCATTTTCTTGGTGATGGTTCAGTTAAACTGCTCAGATAAGTTCTGGGAGAACAGGTCTAAGAGCAGAGAGCTTCAACTTCTAATAGTGTATCTTCTATTAGAAGCAAGTAGACGACTGAACTTCATCAGTCTGTCAGTGGTATTCATACCTGGTCTTGAAATTTTTTTATTTCGTCATCACAGGCTGTGTATATTTAGACAAGATAGTGTTAGATAAGAACCCTTCATTTTTTGGCTACTCAAGGGAATCCCTCGAAAGCGTCTTTGTTAAAGCATGGTCCTGGAAAAATTTTCAGTGGTTCATCAATGGGTAACATTTACGTGGCAGATTATGAAGTTTCTTTTACACGTGGTTGGGGAAAAGGGGGAAATTATGATACTGGTCCGGGAGTACGCATTGTGGCTCAAACCTATTCTTACACACCATCTGAAAAAAAATCTTATCTTGTGGTTAAAGGGTCAGTGCAACAGTTAACTCATTTCTGGTGTTCTTTTGAAGTAACCACTGACTTTGCCATGGTGTTCTATACAGACACTTAGAGATTTAAACATTCTTTCTCCCGCTGTGCTCTTGTGGAACACTGTTTGCATCCTTTCCATGGTCTAAAGTGCACTTCTGCTGCTTTTGCATTCTTCACCTCCACATTCGGAATAGGACAAACGAGGTTCCAGCATGAATGCAATGATGTATCATATTAAATTCCTCTATGGTTGTCTACTGTCTGTGGGAGCAGAGTATTTAGTACTTAAGACCCCCATTTCTGCTTGGCAATGATTAAAATTCCCCGGTGCCATTTCACTTGCACTAATGTGTGTAGAATATGAAAACAGAAGGACGTGGATGAAAACAAGCCCCATTGAAGAAGACAGACAGGATGGTCTCAGAGTGGGTACAGAACCCTGAAACAGCAGTATTGAGGACAGCTGGGGAAAATGTTTCTGTATAGGAACTAAACTCTGCTTTGATGGATATAATGGGAAAAGAGTCTTATGAAGAGTCTTAAGAAAAAATCAGATAATTTTAAGCTGCAGTACCTGAATGCAGTGTAGGTAGGAGCCTACAAGGGAAAGAGAGAAAGAAAGAAAGAAGGGGCCCACAGGGAAAAGAAAAGAGAGAGAATCAGGAAGAGGGCACTAATGGGCTCAGTTCACACAGACTGCAATAGATGTCTGTAGCTCACCAGGAACAGATGAAAATAAAGTGATCCCCAACAGGTAAGATTAGAACTCTCCATCTCAGCCTCACATGACTCTTTGGATATTCCTTGGAAGAAAGTCTCCCTTTCCCCAGCAGCTCCTTCCAGCTCAGCTAATGACCTCTAATGCCATCAAATCTTTTTCATTTGCTGCTTGAAAGAGGACCTCCACCTGTGGAATAGACCTAGACTACTACTACCAGGGAAATCGTCAGTTTTCGGGGAAAAGAACCAAATTTCACCAAAAATGGCAGGCCCAAAAGCTGCATGCTAGAACTCCCTGGGAACAGCAGCACAGACAGATGGGACACATATCACAACAGACATGGTACTGCACAACAATTAGTGCTGTAATCTGCTTGAGGTAGTAACACTATGCAATGCACATCTTGTTTTTTGTTTAAGAAATTAGAACTGGTTAAGCAATAACTTAACTGCTGTAAGTGTTGACATGAAGGTAAGGTAATAGTGCTATTGAAGGATGCTTCAAAGCACTGTAAACAAATGCAAAAAATCAACATCATTACAAACAATGCAGGAGGTATCCTGAAAATATCTGCACTTGCCAAGGGCCTAAGGGCATCCAATGTTTTATCTGTGTTCTTTAGCAGATATCTTTGGAGTGCATGCTGGAGAGGACTGAACACTCAACACTAACACAGGCTCTTTGTCTGGACACTAGTCCTAATCTAGTCAAAAGACATGCAAGAATAGGATTGAAAAATCTTGTGCTGCACAGAATTGGAGTGGTCCTTCTGTGAGACTCCATAGTCACAGCTGGATTATCATCTGGTCCAAACACAGAAGGAAGTGAAACCAAGGCATTTTTTCATTTTGCTGCCTGGAAGTCATCTGACTCTTCATGCAAAGCAGAGGTTTCACACCCTTCTTTTCATACAACACCTTACACCAAATACCCGAAGATGCCCTTGCAAAGTCGTGTCAGATTTCACTATGACCACTGATTACAGCTTCTACCCTTTCATTTTTTGTTTTATGCGTACTCTTCAGAGTGCTGAATGGTTTAGCGAACAACTGCCTGTGCCAGTTCAGCAGATTTCTGCCTGACTTTCATTTCTCTAAAACACAGTGGCTTTCTCTATTATCACTGCCCAAGGAAAGCAGCCCATGGTTGGAAAACCCTCTCTGAGTTGTCATTTTGACCTTATATCACACTTCACCTCTTAGTCTCCCTTTCTTACAAAGCAGCAGAAATTATTCCTTTGTTTCCTCCTTCACAGTGCTGGGGTGGTGGAGGCGGGGGTTTGGCACACTTGAGGGTGTTAAGTGATTAAACTTTGCCCACACATTGTATCAGTGCTATGTAATTACTAAACATTGTTATCCATGTTGCTAAGATTTGCGAAGTAGATGTCTTGATAATCAGGCTTCATGACTAAGGGGGACTTAAGGGGACTTACAAGAAAGCAGCAGAGGGGTTTTTTTACAGGAGCATGTAGATAGGACAGGGGGAATGGCTTCAAACTGTCAGACGGAAGGTTTTTATTAGGCTTTATGAAGAAATTCTTTACTGTGAAAGTGGTGAGACACTGGAACATCGCCCAGAGATGTTGTGGATTCCCTATCCCTGGAAGTGTTCAAGGCCAGGTTGGATGGGGCTCTGAGCAACCTGGTCTAGTGGAAGGTTCCTGGCCCATGTAGTTGGAACAACATGATCTTTCCAACCCAAACCTTTCTATGATCCTATGAATTTGCAACTGACCCTTACAAACATATTGTAACACTGTCATTTTCCCTGACAAAAAAAAAAAAACCCGAAGAACAAAAATCCCCAAACCAATAAAAAAAACAAAGATCAAACCAAACAAAAATCAAAACCAAAAATAAAATAAAAAGAACCAACCGACCACTCTCCTACAGATAAGGATATGCTTCATCAGTGTTACATATCATGGAGGATGTAATTGTCTGCTCCTTGTGGCCATTAGATCTCTGTGATTTAGAGGATGTTTTCAGAGATTAGTAAGGATAATGTCGGCACAAATCATCTACTTTGTTTTATAAGACAAAATTTCAGGGTAGAGAAAAGTTCTGAAATGCTCAAAATTAACTGTTTTGGCATTTTTCTAGACAAAATTTCAGCCCGTTCCAAGGACACTCTGGAGATTATATTGTTTGAGAGATTGGAAAACCAGTTTGTACCACCCAAAATATGACACAAGGAAGGCCCTTTGGCCTCCATTACATACTCCTGTCTGCATAAAAATGGGAATGGGAAAAAGCATAGTATTGATCCCTCTTTCCTCTCAAAAATTTCTCACACACATTAGCTGTTGAGTCTTCCAAAGAAAGGGAAGGAAGAAAAAACTAACACTCGGTGGTGTTAGACATCTAGAGAGACAGATATCCAAATAGATAATGAGCTGATGGGTATAACTTGAAGTGATTACAGCGTAAGTTCAAAATTATTAAAATCTTGGTACTTTGACTCACACAAGACATCTGTTTCGTACTTTCCTTCATTTTTTTAATTTGGTAAGCCCATGCAGGAGTTCCCCACAAAACACTAATGATTC
This sequence comes from Dicrurus megarhynchus, assembly GCA_013399195.1. Classification (NCBI taxonomy): domain Eukaryota; kingdom Metazoa; phylum Chordata; class Aves; order Passeriformes; family Dicruridae; genus Dicrurus; species Dicrurus megarhynchus. The sequence continues at coordinate 328,732 of VXAD01012614.1, forward strand.
CTTTCCGAATTAGCAAGAGGAAATAATTACCCCTCATGGTCTGAGTACTCAACTATCATTTAAGTAAGAGTTCAAGCTTTTGCTTTGCCCAAGAAGAAGACGATAGCCAGGAACAGCTGTTCTGGGCTGGGCTTTCTCAAACACTACAGCGGACTTTATCGAAATTCCTGACTGTGTTACTATCAGCTTTGTATTGTCTAAATACTCCAGTAATAGCATAATATAAATATTCAGGATGCATGTTAAAATAATTTTCTGGAGTTGACAACAAATATTTTCCTCAGAACATCTGTCCTCATTGATAGCTGTTCATGTCCCCATTTCTAAAATCAGCATAGTGCTGTCTTCCTTTTCTTTTCCTTGAAAGACTGTTGAATTGATGTATATGAGGAATTTTGAGCCTGGAAAGAGAAACCTAAAACACATGTTTTCTCATTGCCAATCGTGCATGGACTGCAATATGTAATGGAAACCAAAGTTTCCTTCTTGTTTCTTGTGCCATATTTCAAGTTGGTACAAACTGATTTTCCAGCTTTCCAAAGAAACACAGTCTGCATGTATGAATGATTTAGAAACTATAAACTACCAGTAAGAGCTAACCATGAGAAAGGAAGGTGAAATTCCAAAATACTCTTTTACTTATGGTAAAGTATGGAAAAAATTATGCCAATGTAGAAGACAGTGCTGGACAAACATGACGTACATTTATACTCTAGACTTCTATTGTCTGGAATCTTTCCACGTATCCAAATCCTGATTGAAATCTACTGCCCATAAAATAGAATAAAATTCTAAATCTTATTCAATTTTAGTTTAAGTCCATGTCAATGGAAAAGCAGCACAACTGTTGGCACAGTAGCAGTCTAAAGTATGGCTGGTGTAATACCTCCTGTGTTACCACCATAGTGACTACAGGTTTTTCTACATAAAATCTTCCATTTTCACCTGCTCTTCTTCATTCTTCCAAGAGGAATAAAGCACTCTTGAAAGTTTTCTTTTCCAGCACCATAATATCCTTTGGAGGTACTGCCTCTTATGAGCATTATATCATGGATCTTATAGTATTTGTTTCCACTTTAAAGCACCAGATTCTTGTTTTATATGATTTCATGAATCTTGGGATATATTTTAGAGTTTTGGGGTTGGGATTTTTCTAAAAGCAGAATAAAACTAATAGAAAAAAATATTATTTAAACACAATTGTTTCAAAGTTTTTTCCTAAAATTTTTGAAACACTTCTGCCTAGGCTTTTTAGACACTAGCACCTACAACATTCATATTGTTGGTTTTTAATGTTAAGCAGGCAATGGTATCTATCCCGTCCTAACAGTACAACATACTGACTTTAGATAAGGCACTTTGTGCCTTGATGGATGCAAAGCACTCTACAAAATAAAGGTATGTGTTACTAAAATGGTTCTCCCCAAAATGATCTTCCAAGGTTTTTGAATTCTTCCATTCCTTCCAGCTCAGGATATTCTATGATTCCGTGATTCTCTAATAACCCTGCTCTTCATAAGACCAGCATGCTAGTATTATGACAAACTTTTCCACAAATATTTCCATTAGTTTCAAGGTAATATTTTAATTCACTTTGAGAGAGCTAATTCACTGAGAAAACAATTCCACTGTAATTTGGCCTGACTGTGTTCTGTGGTTCTGACTTTCTGATATTTCCTGTAAATATATATGTATACGTCTACCGTTGCTGTAAGGTCCTGATAGAAAAAATATGTTTTGCTCACAGTGTCCTTCCCCAATTCCCAGTAAATGACTTCATGTTTTTCTCTATACTTCAACTCTCCATACAGAGACCTCTGCTATTTTCTCAGTCTGTTATTCAGTTTCATTTTCATAGGATCGGATCCACCTTCAAAATAAGCAAAATCTACTGGAACTTGGACATCCAAGTATCTGTGACAATAACCCATGGCTCTTTTTCAGAAGGACTATGTCATTTTTAAAGACAGAAGACAAAAGGACACTAGTCTTGAATTAGCTGTTGGTTTCTGTATGTGCTAGGTCAATCCATTCAGGGATCTCCATTAACCTCATCAGAGGCCAGCTTGCAACCTCACAAAATAGCACGGACTCAGCTGAAAATTCATTGCAGATTGATAACGACCTAATACTTTTCATACATTCTAAATACTATATCAAAATGGGACTTTTCAGACTATCAACCTGTCAGTGAGCCAGTCCTGCTCATCTTCCTCTCATTATATTTATAGAATTTTCTCCACAGTTTGGCTTTTGTTTTCTTTCCCCTTACACTGATTTTCTCTGATATTCTGTTGGCTTTTATTTGCATTGGAGCTTTTTGATCTCATTTTTAATGAGGAATTCAAGTGCCATTTGAGTTTTTATTGTAAAGTTGCATTTGTTTTCCCAGTTTAAGTACTTTATCTTACAGATGTATTTATTGCTGGAAATTAATACTCACACTTAAATTTGGAAGTACGCAGTAGTGAAAGCAATCCTGCTTTAATTTCCTATTGAATAGTCTAAGTTGAAATGTCAACATCTGGGGGAAAAATCTGATCATTTTCTTGTTATCTCTTACACAATTTATAATTGTTAATTATCATGTATGTACATGGAAACACAAGTGTGTAGGTGTGGGCACATGTTGGAGGCTAAGTCAATGATCTGTTTCAAGCATCAGTAAGAAAATGTCCATTAAATGTTTCAAACCAGCCTAGGGAGTGGACATTTTCTGTCCTAATCATTTGGAAACCTCCACAAGACATTTCTTAGAAGAAATCTACTATGTGGTGCAATCTTTTCTTCTAAAGCAATCCAGAAGACGGTTTGGTGGGGATTCCCCTCATCTGCCAATCTCTTTAGTGCCATTCATAATTATGTGACTAAGCAAGCCAGTCATCTTTACTCACAGAAAAAAAGCAAATCAGTACACAGATTTGGTCCTACCTGTTTCTGTCAAGCCTCCAGGACACATATGAGAATGCCACAAAGTCAGGCTTACAAGCAATCCATCCACAGATAACATTTTACTTAGAAATGGACTTCTTGAGAGGAGTTTGCTTGCAAAGATTTTTCAGTTAGATTCAGAATTTAAAGTGAAAGGAGAAATATGCAAGACCTTTGCTTTTTAGTAGTTAAAAAATGAAGAATGTGCTTCACACCCTAAGAGCATTTCCTCTTCATCCCCACAGGAAGTAAGACTGCCTATAGAAGAGTTACTGTGGGTCGAGTGTAGATGCACTTCATTTTAAAGTTGTGCATCTTCCTTTTTCAAAGGCCTGAACTAACAACTATGAAGTGCTCTGAATGAACATATTCCAGTCCTCTTTAGGAAATGAAAAGATTGGATTAGGTAGTAACAACTATTTTTTAAAAACCTCAAACCCAAGAAATGAGAAACTGAATTTCTGTTGCTTTGTGAAGAGACTATTGAGTTTCTGACACCAAACTAAAATAAAACAAGTTTTTAAAAGGACAATAAAATCAACAAATATTGTTCTTGCTTTCCCCCCAAACTGCAAAAACACTCTTTTCAAAAAGAACAAAATACAGTTTCAAGCAGCATACTTTTAAGTAACAAAAATGTAGCTACTGTGGCAGGTTGAGTTGTTAATCTATTCCTAAGGAAATGAAATTTATGCAGTATTTTAGCTGTCAGTTTCTTCCTTGTCAGTAACTTCCGAGCAGAGTCAGCAGTTTCTTCTGATTTTGAGATTCAAAAGTCTCATAGCTAATTTAGCTCCTGTCACCTTCATTGAATTTGACAGCTAAGCAACAGCAAGATTGGTCTACCAATGATGGACCACGTGTTGACATTTTAAAGTGTCTCTATGAGTTAGTTACCATAAGGAGGGGAATATCTTTCCTAGCACTGGTATTTAGTTGTTGTGAAAGAATATTAATTTCACCAATAATTCAAGAGTTATTAATAATTTAGGAAATTATTAATTTTATTGATATCCCTATTAATATCTAGGAAGGTCTATAGGGCAATTATGAAAAACTTCCAAAACTTACGAAAAAGAGTAGGGAAAGGAACCTTCCCCTGCCACTTAAATTGATAGTTCTGTCTTGTAATGATGTGTACAGGACTCTGGACTCTCACTTTATCCTTTTTTGGTACCTCTGGTTTGCCACGCCAGCCTATTCTGTGCACATCTATGCAGCAAAATTAAAGGAGAAACTGTAACATGTTGCCACAACAGCTAGGGTGGATTTATTATATATATATATATCTAGCTAGTGTAGATATCAGTAGCAGAGGAGCTGATACTCCAGGCTTTAACTGTGGTGTTCTACCTCTGCCTCCACGTGCACAAGCAAAGTACAGCAGTCCTTTCACAGCTTTGCAAAAGTACACAGACAAGTTGAGTATTAATTGCAAAGAGCTCAGAATTCAGGCACACCAACTTCGGTTTCCATTAGCACACTTGAACTGCTCTGCCCTTTCCATTAGAGAATTTTCTTCTGGAAAACCATCAATTCTGGTTCAATTGTTGCCAAAATAAAAATTCCCAAAGACTTTTTAGACTGACTTTTAATTTTTTTTCTGCACATATAAGGCAAAATGGCATATCAGTGAGATCCTCTATGTTTGTTTGCCAGTTGTTCTACACATGGGAACTTAAAACCAATCTCCTGATCACCACTCACTTTACTTTGGCTTGCATTTGGGAGCACTCTGGGGGACAGCAAAAATTAGTTCCTTTCAGATAAAATAAAACTGGAAAGTGTTTTCATAAACTCTCTTCATGTTATCCAGTTGTTAACAGGAACTCAGGCCACAGGACCAGGCTAGAGCTAGCTCAGAATAAACTCAAAACAAGCACAGTGTAGAAGTTGGGTCCTCAACATCAAATTGTGTAACCTACTAATCTGCTCCTATGGTATTGCTTCTTTTGCTAATGAAGACATAAGTTATCTTGCAACAATTTCTGATCTAGCCTGAAATGTTTAAGCACCGAAGACGAGTGGTCTAAACAATGGGAAGCATGAAATTAAAATGCTCCTTGTACTAGGTCCTGAACCAGAATAATCAGATATGAGTGGACAGATAAGTGTACAGCAATAAATATTTGTGGAAGAAGCAATTAAATATTGGAAAGAAGTCATGGATCTTCTCATACATAGGTAGACATGGAAACACATTAAAAATCCCTCTAACTTATGGCATTGCAGCTGGAATTGCATTTAAAAGAGCCTGTGGTGGGATGCATCAATTCTTCCTCTGCTTCCAAGAAAGTCTTTGTGGGAAGTGTGTGTCTGGGAGTCAGGGGTAATGAAGTGTTGCTTAATTGAAGAAGGAATGGATTCATTTTGTTTTTCAAGTCATCCCAAAAAAGGAGGTTATGCTTTGCTGGTATTCACAGATTTAGGATGTGTGTGGGTCTTTTTGACAGAAGCTTAGTACTACTGCAAAAGGTATCATTACAGTAGATGCTCATTCTCTGAATAAGACTGGATGTTGTCATGTGAGTTGTAACTTTTCAATTAAAGAATTGTATTTTCATTTCAAAAAGAAACATTCCATTTCAAACTAATATTTTCAAAAGAAACTTTAGTTAAAGGAACTAATCAGTGAGCCAGAAGGTAAAGATAAACAAAGAGAAAGACTGGGGTTTCTGCAAGTCATAAGTGCAAAATTATTTAGAATTTGCCTCAAAAGTAAACAAGAAAAATATGACAGACAGGACTGTAAGTCTGCTGTTGAGGACCTGGAAGTGCTGGTGGATGGCTGAATGGAAGTGGATTTCATCTTTGCAGCTGTGAAGGCAAATAGTATAGTGGGCTGCATCAGAAGAACTGCAGCAAGTGAGTCACAGGACTTTCTCTCTCCCATTCTGCTTTGCACTTCCCAGTCCACAGCCAGTATAGTGCAACCAGCTTAGGGCCCCCAGCTCAAGAGAGACACTGAAAAATGGGAGAATGTTCTGCCAATAGCCTCCAATGTGATGAGAGGGTTGAAGATCTCTGCTTATGAAGAAAGACTGAAGGAATTTGATTTGTTCAGCCACAAGACAAGAGGGCTCAGGGGTATTTAATCGCAGTTTTCCACTACCCAAAAGGTAGTTACAAGGAAGGTGGAGGTACTCTTTTCACACAGGGCATAGTGAATGGACGTGGTGCACACAGCTCAAATTTCTTCAGCATGAGAAACATTAAATGTCAGAGTGAGCTGCCCAAAGAAGTTGCAGAACCTACCTTCGATTTTTCAACACTGGGCTTGACAGGATCTTAAATAACTAACCCACTGTTGCACTCACAGAAAGAAGCCCTTTCAACCCAGGCTTTTCTGTGATTTTATTCTGATGAGACAAGCCAACCCAACCCAACCCATCCACTTGGTCAAGAACAACAGGAAGATAGAAGGATCACGAGGGTCAGAAAGAAGACCTCTTCTGCAGTGATCACTGCATCTCAGATGTGAAAAAACGGTGTGAAGGAACTTCCCAAATTCACACCAAATCAGCCCATGTAAAAACAGAAGCAGCAAATCAGGGCAATGCAAAAAAGAGCAAAAGGGAAGAAGAGAGGTTGGTGCAGGGACTGGGCTGGATATTTGTCTCTATTCTCGTCCCAAAATTAAATAGACAATTCATCTAAATGTTTTATGTGACTAGGTACATTAAGAAGCATTGTAGGTGAACAAGATTATTTTGAGAGCTGTTGACACAAAACACAGAGGTAAAGTCAAGATGACCAACCACAACAGGAATGGAATCAATCTCTAAGGCAAAGGCACAAGCAGAAAGGTGGAGTTAAAGGTTCTTCCATCAAGTAAACAAATGGAACAAATGGGCCCATAAAATTGCACTTGCAGTAGTGAGACATTTTAATCCACCTGTCAGATGAGTGGTTGTATTATTTAATAGATTGCCACTAGATTGGTATGGCCTCTTCCCTTCCTTCTGTAAAACCTCCCCAAAGATTCACATGCCTTTTCTCTACACAGAGGAATAAGCACCAGGATCTTGCTTCAGATGGCCTGAAATCAGATTTTGCTGAACTTGTCTATCAGCTGAGTGCAGATCATATCAGTCAGATACTTGCCACAATCACCCTTTGGTATCAGCAGGCTTTTTTAGGGGTACAGGGCATGCAAGCTAGGTTTGCTGGCCTCAAAGAGGCCAATCCACGGGCTCAAATTGCCACTCTGCACCTGATGCTGCAACCCCTCTTTGTATCCTTCTGCAACCCTGCAATTTTCTCCAAACTTTGAACTTCTCCTTCTGCACTGCAGTTGTGCTCCCTCTTTGGATTCACGTCTGTGACCCTCGCGGGCATCGCTGTATGTGAAGCACTCTTTCCCCTACTGCGGGTAGAAAAACAGGTTGTCTTTTCCACTGACAGCCTGTGGTTTCTCATTCATAAAAAAATCTTTTTCCTCGCATCTAAGAGGTTCGCTTGTAAATAGCTTATCAAGTGACTAATTTAAGGCACCTGTGGGTACTCTCTGGGAGTTTTCTTCATCACTTGGAAATTGCTACTGGTTATTCCTTAGTCACTGTACAGGAACAGAGAAAACATTTAGACTGACATGACAAAATTTGCCTAGGAGACGTCAGCGGGTTCTTCACACGTGGTTAGGGACAATGAGCTGGGCTGGCACAAACCACTTCGTCTTTCATGCGGGGAGGGAAAAATCAGAAAATAATGGATGATGATTTATTGATGATGGACGTGGGCTACAAGTTTCACCTACAGCAATAAAACCGCCAGGGTGTATTCTGCTGTTAACTACTGCTCATTGAATCTTTAGAAGAAACAAGCAAACAAAAGCCTCCCCCTGCACCACGGCTACTTCAAGGAAGTTACTTCCTTCTCATCAGCTCATCTGAAAGCATGGCCAAAACAACTTAAATAAGCAGCACTGGGAGAAAATGGAAGGAAAATCTCCATTGTTTAATATTAACAAGTGATGTACATCATGAACCCCAAACTCTGTTATTATGTCAAGAGTTTGAAAGCCTTTTTGAGGTCTTAAATAGAATAAAAATAATATTTTATTAAATATGAAGAAACATAATTGATTAAAAGGCTGTTTGAAAAGCGAAAACAAACCTGTTCACACCTAGATATCTTAATATCTATAGTATCTACAACATCTACGTGCACCTTAATATCTATATATAACCTCATTCATAATTTCTGTTTAAGTTTCATTCTTTTCTCTGCAACTCCAGCTGCTAGAAACTTTGCATCCAGCTTTCTTTAAGTGGATTTTTTTTTAATGTGCAAAATACAGCAACATGCTGAAGCATACAGATAAGACCCAAACACCCCAGGCTCCTCTACTCATCCATGATCACTCCTCTTCTACACTCTTCTTCCTCGGGTTGCCTCTACCTCTATACACCCTCTTTCACTAAACAGGATTAAATTTTTATTTTCTCCAGTTTCTATCTCTGACGATTCAAAAATCAGGTAATGATAATCATCTAGCTGATATTATTTTAATATCCTAGCGTAACATGTCCTTCTGCTGTTTTGCCAGTTTGCTGAGGCAGAAAACCTACCAGAAGCCAACAAAACTCTAAAAAGGGCATCATAACCTGGGATGAGAAGGTGGGGCACTCTGGGGATATCCAGAGTCAATGGCCAAGGATCAGGGAGACCTGTATGACCCTTTTATGGGCTACACATGAAAAACCTCCCTGGCAATACCCATGCTGCAAGGAGAGGAGCCAGGAGCCAGGTCAGGAGTGGGCTGGTTTCCATCTGCAGGGCTTTGGACCAAAAAACCTCAGTATACATTGTGAAGGGCCTGCAACCTTCAGAAATAATTTACCAAAAGTGAAACATCTGAAACTTCTCATCTACCTTAATTCTGTTTCAAAATTCATTCAACCCTTTCCTCTCACAGGACTCGACGCTTGCCTGCAATTTGTCATTCACCCCACACAAGCACTTTGTGACCAGGCAGTTCTCACAGGTTTCCTTTCAACTACGGAAACAAAGCCCCTTATTCTTCAGCTGTGTCTCCATTCAGGTCTGTAATACTTTACAGAACTAGAAATTATGCAACGGCCCTTCAAAATCAGCCTTCCATGGCTCCTACCAGAGATTTTTCAAGATCCAACTGGATATAGCCCTAAGCAGCCTGGTTTGTGTGCCCTGCTTTGAGCAGGAGGTCAGGCCAGAAGTCTCCAGAGTCCCTTGACAGCCTCATTTATCTTGTGGACTCTGTGGCTTTATGATCATCAATACCTTTCATCAACCCACTCCATCCAAAGGACTGAAAAAAAAACATTATTCATAATGTTTTGCAATTCAAACCTACTCCTGACATATGTCACCAGCATCTTTATTCCATGATAATCTCCGCCCTCGATCGATGGTATTCCGTTGCCTCCCTTTTCCCTCTGGCACTGCTCCTCTAGAGCAATAGATCTCCTGACTGCCTCTACATTTCCAAATCACTCTTCCACTGAAGCCAACAGAATAGGAACGTCAATCTAAATACTGATTTTTCAATGAAAACAGATTTGAAGTGAGACCATTCTCCACACATGTTCTTGGAAAGTGAGTATTCCACAGCTCAGCAGTTCCTGGTGGTATTTAGGCAGGGGTAGCCCCAAGGCACTCATTATTTGCAATATTAAGAAGGTTGGCTAAAGATGAGAGAAGCTGTAAGGTGACCACTGCAACAGCTGTACAGGGGCTGCCATATCCCTCCCATTCCTGTAACAGCCTGCCCAGGCACCCCTTCTCTTGTCAGCCCCACAACTGCTGAGGGGAAGATGACTTGACTTGAGTATCTGGGCTCACTGGCTACTGGGGGCTATCTGGGGAGCATCTCATTAATCACTAGACCGAAAGTCCATGCGTTTCACCTTTGGCTGCCCATCTTTGCAGTGAAGAGTCTGCTACTGCAGTCTCTAGAAATCAGTGTATGTTGTGGGCACACAGAAACAGTGGCCAAACAGCCAAATCCAACACAAGTTGCATCATTGTCCAAATCCCATTCTTATTTCCATGTTTCAGGAAACAATCTTCTAATCTTCTAATCCTTCTAATGCTCTCTGAGGGAAACTATCCCAGCATTTGTCGGGACTTTTTTAGATTGGAGATGAGGAAATATTCTTCTCTGAAAGGGTCAAGCACCGGAACAGACTGCCCAGGGAAGTGGTTGAGTTACCATCTCTGGAGGTAAGTAAAAGACCCGTGGATTTGGCACCTGGGGACATGGTTTTATGGTGGACTTGGCAGTGCTGAGTTAATGGCTGGAGTCGATGATCTGAAAGGTCTTTTCCAACCTGAACAATTCTATGATGTTATGATTCCATGATTCTATGATTCTATGACTACATTTTAACACCAGGGCTGCAGATGAGACCAGGAATTTGCTGTAGATGGTTAAGCCTACAGCAGAAATTATTAATTAAGTGATAACCTCTGCTCTGAAGATTTTGCACTTCAGAGAAAAAAAACGCTTCAGGGAAACCAGAAAATTGTACATGATCTTGTCTGTGATGGAAATTGTCTTCACTGACTGTTGCTGTACTATTTACATAACACCAAAACTGCATGTGCAGCTGCTACTTTCCACTAGATCAGTGTTTTTCAAGTAGTTGTGATCTAGTGACAATTTTAATGCACAGCCACATATTTTTCATTCTTGCTTTTGCAGTAACTGTCCAAAAATATCTTTTTTTTCCATGTAATAAGAGTCACTGCTTCAAGAAGATCAAAACACTGTGGTGAGACAAGCCATGCCGAGCGACAGTGACAACAATTAACTACGTGGGAAATCATTTCCTTCTGAAGATTTCTGTACACTAAGCAACGATAAATTAACTTGAACAAATAATTGATAGACAGTTTTTCCACTTGTCAAAGGAGAACAGTACCTTAATAATGGAACTTGTCTATAGTCACATAAGAATTCTGTAGTAAAACTACAGACTGAATTCATATTTGATCAGTTTTTGGCTATATGCCCATTGTTCTTACCCTGCATTTTTAATTTTAATTCTACATTTGCGGCAATTGAATTTAAATAATTCAGTCTTTCAAACCCAACTTCATATCTATTTCAATTTCCATCCAAGGGAACTACTTATGAAATACACTCTAACACTTTCTCCATCAACTGAAGTCAGCAGTTAACTGGGACTAACACGAGTCTCGTTTTCTAAGAGTGACACCTAGAGTCTCATCTGTAAAATTAAAATACACTCCTTCACTTTACCGGTTTTAAAAGGCAGCAAGCTTTTGTCCAGACTTATTACTTTGAGCTAACAGTTGAATATTTTTTAATACCAATTATTTTGCTATGTTTTTGTGAAGATTCAAAGCAATGTTTGTTGTTAGGTAGCCTGCATATGGCATGTATCACAACACTTTTGCATTAAGTAAAGTCCTTTATTTTGCAGATGCTGTATTTTACCTTTAATTCAGGAGTGTTTAATTGGTTTGCAAATGTGATTTTCATTACCGTACTAAGGGATGCATCATGCCCAGAGGTACTCTCGTTTTATAGACAAGGCAACTAAGAAGCTGCAAAGTGTCCCAAGCCATATGGAAAATGAGGGCTGAAATATGCAAATCCTAAGCTTTTGTGCCCTAAAATAACTTGATTTCCTTGTCAGATGAATGGAGGCTGAGCCTTGCTGCAGCCTGACCTCAAACCCTGCTGCAGGAGGTCTGCTGGCTGCCCAGACCCACTGCAGGGCTGACCCCAGGAATGCAGCATGGCAGAGAAGGTGTTACCTGCCCTTTTCAAAGTTCATCTGTCTCTTCATGCCTTCATGTGTCACCCACTGACTGGATGTGCAAAATTTCCACAAGAAAAGTCTTCGGCAACCTGAATCACCTGAAATCATTGTCCTTGGATCTTCCCAAATAAACGTGGCAGTTTTTCTGCTTGCAGCTGTCACCGTCTCCCTTCTGAGGCAGAGAAGCAGCAATCCCTCCAACTCCTGCAGACACAGGGCTCCCAGATCCCAGATACTGCTCCCTGCCAGCAGCAAGTATTGGGCAGTTATGTCTGATGAAGGCTGCGGAGGCCATGCCCATGGTCAATTTTCTATTCCATACACCAGAATTTGGACAAAAAACACTAAAACTGAAAGCAAACCTGAATTTCAAAAACAAATGGGTGAGCTGTGTGAAAAAAATCCATGAAAAGGGACATTGTGTTAATTAAAAATTAAATTACATGCTCAAAAAAGACCATGACATCAAATTTTCCACTGTCCCTCTAATTAACCATTTTGTCTTCAACTGAAAAAAAAAAAAGTATTTTTAATAGCAACCCCCTTGTATTAGTTAGACATTTGTCATGACACTGCAAGCTGATGTTGCATACTGACTCCACGGGATGGTGGGACTGTGATGTAGTTGAAAGACATTTTGGAAACTACTGCCATCTACTTCCATAAACCTCTTACAAATAATTTTACAATCCTAGTCAAAGCAATCCATTTGTTGTGTTTTCTGAATGTCTGATCTCATGCAGATCATGTGACATCTAAAGGTCATGCTTGGGTCCTAAAACAAAGCTTTTACATTAATTGTGTATTTTTATTAGGGATCAATTATTACATTAAATTAATAATAAAGATAATCAGTATATAATTATTTTTCCTATTTACATGTAGATTAGCTTGTGTATACAGTTATATATCTACAGCCGCAACCCCCAAAAGAAATACAGCTTAGGGGTGGGGTTTTCCAAAGTGACCCTCGTTGCTTTGAGCTGTACTCACACAGGGGGGCACAAGCCATGGCTAGCTCGTGCCCACAGCACATGGCACATTGTGTCTGGTCTGCAGGGTAGCAGATTCCTCGTTCTGTTGGCACGGTGTGTTCAGGGGCTGCCTGCGAGGCGGCAGGCAGGCAGGATGGGAAGCACAGCAGGCTGCTGTAACTGCTCCAGAGGCAGAACAGGCAAAGCTGCTGTGCCAGGCTAACTGAGAAAGCTTATGAAAATCCCTCCTTATGCCACTGTGTTACAGAGGGTGTCCTTCCATGGGACGGAATTACTGCCAGACACATTGTACATCCAGCTCTCAGCTCATTTTCAGGCCTTCTGGGTATTGATCTGTTCTTAGCACAGAAGCAGCATGTTGTCTATCACCTCCTCATTCTTCATATGACGGTTTGTATGTAGGCCTGAATCCAGGGAAGGAGAATGTCCAGCTCATGGATGGCCTTGTAGATTCCCTTATCTCCTAGCTGTTGAGAAGATAAAGGCATTAGAAAAGAAACTAGCTACAGCCCTTGAACAGTGCAGTGGGGAGCCAGCACCTCCTGTTCTTACCTTGAGGAACATTCTCTTCAACTTTTTGACTGCAGAAGTTAACCTTGTGGATGGAGCACACGGAAACTGAAGGATGAAAAAAACCCAAAGATGCTGATATAAAGACATAGTGATGAGGAAGAGTCCAGCCCACAGTGTGGCACTGTAGGGCTACCAAAATATGTGATCTCAGCATCATTTCAGCATCTCCCAATACTTCAAATGTGTTCTTTTACCTGCATGCTTCCTGCCAAGTTGAGTTCACAACACACAAAATTGAGTACCTCTAAGTTTTCTTATTAAACACTTTCTATTTATTCAGGAATCTTCACTTAAGTTGCTGTTACACCTTTTCCACATTGTAGCCTAGCTCTAAGACTCAAGGTCCTTTAACTCTAAATGCTCAGAACTTCCGAACCTGAGAGAAGGCAAGGCTAAGGACCAAAGACCATTGCAAAGTACAGGGAGCAATTTTGCACATTTCTGCAAGACCTTCAAACATGTTTATAAAGTTAATTTATGTTTTTCTCTGTTTCCCTGCCCATTTCTCCACTGTCTGACTAACTACAGGCTGGAGGGCTTAGTTCTCTCCTCACCATTTATCTCTGGCTGCTCAGCACTGGCCATCCAAAGCTGTTCCAGCTGGTGTTTATTTAGAGCTGCCAGACTAAGCTTTCTGAGCAACATGGCTTGCTGATCCTCATCTGCCTGGGTTTTCAAAGGGAAAGATACATTCTTCAGAGAAAAAAAATTGAAAAATCTGATGTTTTCCAATCTACAGACAAGGGTAACCATGTTTGAAAAGGGAAAAGGTAAAGGTCCTCACCTCGACTTATGGAAGGAAATGACTCCGCTGAAATGAATGATTAGTTCTTTTGTGTCTCACACACGGTACTTTAAAAAGGAGTACAAACATTTTCAGGTTATCTTTTGTGCTTCCCAAAGTCACCTCACATGATGAAAGTGGAGAAAAAAACCAAATCTTTAGGAGAGAGGGTAAATAAAAGTAAATGTTTTAAAATCTTCTAACCAGGGCTCTTCTTTTTGACTTGGACCTTTTTTGTTGGGTTTTTTGTTTGGTTTTTTGTTGGGGTTTTTTTTTATGACCTCCATCTTGTATGATGCAGATTTCCACAAAATATACTTTGGTAGCAGAACTGACCTTAAATGAATATGTTGGCTCTAGTGGTGATACACATTACAAATTCTTATCTTCTTGCATGTATTGCAAGTAGCTAAATGAGCTAGCCAGCAAGTTTGAGTATTGCAAGCAACACTCAAACTCAGCTTGAGGTCTACAAGCTCTGCCTAAAATGATAGAGAAATATTAAAAATTCTGCAGGGAATATGTTGTCCTTCTTCACTCCATTCAAGTATGAGAAAACACTTCCACAATCTGCTACTGATGTAAGAACATAAGTCCAACCTCAGAAGCAACTTCACACTGTTCTCAGCAATGCTGACCAGGGCACTCGAGCAAGTAATGAGGTCAGTGGTGCTCCAGGTGGATGCTCCAAGTATCTAAGGAAAAATGTCTATTCCCTTAACCTTGCAGTCTAAATGAAAAAGTCTGACTTTACTGCAGTTTAGAGGTTTTCAAACTTACGTATTTCTAAAGAACTGAACTTGGGCCCCTGTGTCATTGGAAAATATTTAATGCCTCCTTGTCTGGACAAAACCAAGAACTGGCAGGATGAGAATCATAATATTGTAGTATAAAGTCTTTGGAAGTGGTTGGCAGGCAAATATTGTTAGGACTTCTAGGTAGCACACATGGCTCTAGCTGGCTGAATTACAGCCCGAATGTGTGAGAGAATATAGGGCAAATATGTATATAAAGGTATCACTGTTTCCTTTAGTTGAAAGGTAACAAATTAATTATGTAAATATGTTGTCATGATGGCAATCCCTTCTGATAAACATCTCATAGCTCAACTAGACAATAACAACTAAAAAGCTTATGTACATGGATGAATGAGTGTTAATTTATTGAGGAATAATGTAATGAAGAAATCTCAAGTTTGGTATTAGCAAGGGATCCATTACTTTCACTCTATCCACAATTTCTATTATTCTTTCACATGGTTTTGTATTGCTGGGTTTGAATTAATACAAACACTTCAAACAATGTTAGTTTCCAGAAATGAGGTTTCTCCTAGAAAATCATGACAAGCTACCATTTCTCAAAGAGCTGTTGTTTTTCTACTAGCAGGGAAGTAGTCTTCTCTCTCTCAGCAGCACTTTGTAAGACCCAAAAATGTAAGTTGTTATGTTTAGATTTCTTTTGGGTAAAACACTGGCACTAATTATGAAAAAGAATGCAGGAGCTTGAGAGATCTGCAGCATTTTGTCTCCATACAGCACAGAAACAAACGTATTACTAGGCTATCTAGCAAGTTACAGTCACTGGATATTCTGAATTCAGTCACAGTTGACAGTCTAAACTCCTCAGTGTGTACTGGCACTTGTATAGAATGTGATTGCTTTTCCAGACAGAATGAAATCTCTATAAAGCATATTATACCATCTGAAATTATATTATGGCATTCTGGAATTATAGCATTATCTGGAATTTTGACAGACACAATAAACACAACAGTAAGATCACAGCAGACTGCTGTGAATAATGGCTGTAAATTGCAACTGTTTAACATGGTTTTAAATACAGAACCTGAAAGCTGGTGGAGTTTTCTCCCATTGAGATTTGAAGCTTTTTACATTACGCAATTATCCCAGTTGCGTTCTGACCTATAACTCTGCAAAGAGGTCTCTGAAGCTGTTTGTTTCTGCATGGCAAATATTTTTGTGCATGTAGAACCACTGATCTTCTCTTTCATGCTACTATGCAGTTCAGATTAGACAAAGTTTCAATTAATTTAATTCATTAATTCATTGACTTGCCATCCTGCTCTCACTTTTTCAAATCACTGTAGTTGTTAGCCTGGATATTCATGGCTATATTTCACCCTAAGTCAGGCTCCACTTTCTGGGACTCTGTGATTTGTGAGGACTGCAGGTTTAGGGGAGAAAAAAAAATATCCACAGGATATTTAGTTTTAAGACACACCCTCTTGCTGTTTGTTTACCCTTAAAAATTAGATGACAAATTACCAAGAAGATGATGGCATCCTCTTAGCGTCCTGCCTGGTTTATTAGTAAGTATATTTGCACAGGCGAAAATGCGCTCTAACTGCTGTCCTGTTGTTACTTAGGCAGAGTTGGTAAAAGTGCCTCTTCTCTGGGGTACCTGGAGACATTTTGCCAGTGGTCAGCATCACTCTCTGACAACCTGCTCTGACTGTGAGCACAGCTGATACATGGGAACTGCTCCCATGTGCTTCATAATTGTGGTCCCTGCTTACTCATGAGGCACCACCAGTTCTTTCAAAATTCAGTATGGAGGAGCAGAGCTGACATGTGTGTAAAGATTACATACATGCAGAGGGTATGCTGTCGAAGAAGGAAAGTATTACTGCTGTTACATTACAGAAACTTGAGGAGCCACATTTCCCCCTGTGATCACCCTGTCTCTTTGCAGCTTTGGTAATGAGAGGGCAGCACAAGGTGCCATCATCAGTAGGGAAGTGGCTTGTCTCCATGGGATCTCCACCACCTTGCACACTCCCCACAAGATCACTCTGGGAGAGAATGAATGGTGTTAAACTTCCCTGGGCCCAGTGGGGAAGCCATCGTCAACTTGGGTCCCCTGTGGCATGGGACACACCATGACTCTGAATCACCCTCTCCCCCTCCATCTGCTGAAAAACTGAGATGGAGCCCTTCCTTAACTTTTCAGATAGACAAAGTTAGCTTAGCTCTCAGGAATATACTCACACAGGCATCCATGTTTGCTTGCAGGACCTGGAAGGCACTAATAAAGTACAACTTGTCACTTCCTACCTCAAGACGACTGAAGACATTTTTCACATAGAAGGAGAGGAGCTGATCTCGAACACTGCAATTTGTCTGAAAACAAATCAAGTAATGATTCGACAAACGAAAACCTCATAAGTCAACTTTGGCCTAAAATTTCATCCTCATAAAAAACATGCATGTTTAGAAAGTGTTCAATCAATGAAACCATTTTTATGAACTTTAGTATCCCATTGACCTTCCTCCTTTTGTTTTACACAGCTCAATGTAACTCTGTGCTTTCTGAAGGAAAAGTAGGAGGGTGCTGTGCTGGCAGGCATAGGAGTAATGGTAAGACCAACCATGAGCAGAAGTGACAGCAACAAATGCACTTAACACACAAAGAATAAATGGAAGATAAATTGGGGAGTTAAGTCAGACCATCTTGGTCATTGTGGGTGTAATTTTTCCATTCCTCCACATCAGTGTCCCATGGCATTTGATATGCTGTAGAGTATCCGGCCCATCCCCAATTGCTGCTCCAGAAAAGAGCAGTCATCCTGTCAACTCTGTGTCATATCTGCCTGACCTGTGGGTTCTCTTGGACACCTAAAGGTATTTCAAATGACTATATGTCTATTTTTAGGCAACGGAATGAAGTATCAGCTGTGAGATTCCCATCAGGAGGTTAATGCAGCTGCAAATTACGCCACTCAAATGTGGATGTCTGTGTGTGGGTACCACAGCCAAGTGAGGAGCCTTCACTCCCAGGGTAATTGGTGAAATCCAAGGGACATCAAAGGCCAATAGGTCTACACTTAAGGTATGTATTATACTTTATCTTAAGGGTAAACCAACTCAGTTGACCCTGCTGACTAGATCTTTGCATGAAGAAAACTAAAATATCTCACACACTTCCAGTCACTTACAATTAGACACCCCTAGGTTTATTTCTCACTCCCATGCTGAACTGCACTGGCAACTCTGATGCCCCTCTTCCGGTGCACGTGCACAGGTCTAAGCTCAAAGCAGCTCCTTGGGTGTCTCAACTCTCTGCAGCATCCTCGGGCTATCCATGGTGCTGCACACCCCCAACAGAAGGTGCCTCAGCTGCGGGACAGTGGCAGTGGCTCTGGCCCTCCTGTGAGGGCTGGTGCCTGAAGGCTTTGCTGGGAGGCTCAAAGGCAGCCAGGGCTCACAGGGGGAGGGAGTGCTACCACAAGCACACTCCTCCCTGACCAACAAGCACCCTTACCCCGACTTCCCTGGCACAGCAAGACTCCAGCTGCCTAGAAAGAAGTGCCTCCAGGCAGGCTCTCTGAATCCACCTATTTCCCCCCATACCATTAACAACCGTCCCTTCATGTCCCAGGGGAATACCCCTTTCTATGAGACAGAAATAACACTCTTCCTCTAAGTAGAAGACTTTATTAAGCATGTGGCTTTCATAAATGTCTTTCCCGATTAAGTACAAGTGATTTTTGCATCGGCTGTCATTGCTTTTGACCATATATTCCTGTTTCTATTGACCAAAGGAAAATCAAAGTAAGAAAACGGAAAACCAGTAGTATAAATCTTACCATAAACACCATTTTTGTAGTCTTTTTAAGCAGTCTTGTAGTCTTGATGAGATCCTTCTGTAAAATATAATGTGCTAGTATTAATTAACCCAAGCAGAGGAAGGGAGAAAATATCAAGTCTGGTTTGTACAAAGCTTTGTAACAATAATATTAGTCTTCTTCATCTTCTTCAGATGTAGGACAAGGACTCAGTAAATCTGTATTTCAATCCTAGCCTAACTACAAATTTCTTTCACAGCAAACTCCTCCAGCCCCTCTAAGCATCTTCTATGCATCATTTTTTCCCACCTTTCCAAAAAAAGTAGCTGCATTACCCTGTCTCTAAGGACTGCAGGGAATATTCAACTTATTAAAGTTTCCAGAAGCTCAGTAATTAAACTAATAAAGAAGCATCTATAAATAAAATAAACTTTTTCAACTAGTGGGATCAACTTACAGGAATAGATGATTTTAAACTAGTTGCCTTGGTATACAGGTTCTCTGTCACCTGGGAGAGGAGTCCTTTTCGGCAGGTATGTTTTCCTGTAGGTGACTTTTTGCCTTCCACGGCAAAAAGACAAAGCAGAAATAAAAAATGCCCAGATCTGGAAATAGAACATACTTTCATCTTAGCTCCCAAATCTTCGAGCCTCTACAGTCACAGCAGCATGTGTGATGCAGCCAGACTGGTTAGATGAAAGAGGTTAACCTAATTTTGTTAACCCTCAAAGTAGCTTCTTCCCCGAGATGCTCACGTAGATAACCTATTGCTTATGTGGTGACTGCTCGGTATTTTTGCTGTGCTTTTTTATACATCTTGCTCCACTTTCAACAAATTTGACCACAATCATCTGTGACGTTTTTCTAAACGGTATCTCCATATTTACTGGCAACAGGGTCAAGGTTTCCAAGAAAGAAGAACTTCCCTATCATGTGAGAAGTCTTCTTTCATTTAAGCGGTGGTCAAGTGAGGAAAAGGTACTTGAGCATTAGTTTAGTTTCGTAACAAAGTGTGCTAAATGCGTGTTTGGGGGGTTTTTTTATTTTTCCACAAAACCTTATGGCAGCACTTTTCTGAAAGGTAATGTCCCAGAGAGGAAAAAAATCTTTCCTAATTTACCCTGAAAAGATTAGAAAATCTGTTATCTATAAGGAAGCTGGACTGCACGGCATTTAAAACTTCCCTGTTCAGTTTTTTAGAAGAGTATTTTTTCCTGGGTATAACATCTAATAGCAAAGGTGTTTGCTGCCTTTTTTAAATTCTGCAGTCTTTTTCTGGGGGACTTTGCCCCAGTAGGAGCAGTAGGTTGTTTAGTGTGAAAGGGAAGACTCCAGAGAGGTCTCTGTGGAAGGACCAGGGCATCCTTGGCTATCAAGTCACTTTAAAAGCCCACTGAGAGCCACAGGCACTGGGAAATAATGTGCAGTACCCCAGCATACCCATCACAGAGGTGGTAACAGTAAAACCATAGAATCAGATGATCACTCCTCTACAAAGATGGTGGAACAGAGATTGGGCAATCTATCTCTGGCCTGTTTCCAAGACAGCCAAATGCTGCACGTTTCTCAGGTACCACTCCAGACATGGGATAACGTCACTGCAAGGATAGGCTTGGAAATCATAAAGTAACACCAACAATGTGAGGCTGTTAAGCCAAGGACGGTTTTAAGTCAAATGTCAAGATCCTGGACCTGGCTGAGGTGTGTGCGAGAAGACAAAGAAAGCAGATTTTGGATAAGCAAAATATTTCCTTAATACCATTTTTTTGGAAGTAAAAGCAAGCCCTTGAAATATTCATAAAGGGCAGATTTTTTTACTCCTTTAATGTTTCAAAAGAAACACAGAAGACTTCAAACAGATCAGAGAAAGTGGTTTAAACTGCAATGACTCAAAGTGACCGTGATCTGTCAGAGCCAGCGGCAGAGCTGTTCATCCCTCTATGGTGCCACCAGCATGCCTGTGCCTGGACATGTGCCAGCTCTGGGAGGAAGAAAGGTGAGACAAGCTGGGTAATGAACTCACTCCAGCCTTGATCCCACTGACCACTTACACAGACAAGCATGCATGCAGCCTCCAGGCCAAACTGGGCTCACATCCACCTTCAAGGATCCCACCTGTGACATCTCTGGGAAATGCATTTTTCCACAGAACCGTCTACACATCACAGTAGCTTCACCAGTACTGAAGTGCTCATGGGGCCCAGGGACACAAAGAAACAACAAGGGGAGGCTATCTTAGACTTTTGGAAAGTGGAGATGATGGTGACCTGAAGCCTTATGTGCATTTTAGTGCTCATTTGAACTGTGGTCTGTATTTAAGCACGCTAAATGCTGGTCAGGCTTGCCAGATGAGGCGCACTGAACCTCAGCAGACATGGTGTGTGGACAGCAGATTAGCCTCTTACTGCTAGTTTGTTCCTAGAAGAGAATCTTGGTTGGAAGCAATACAGTCAGAATGCAAAACTACCTTGGGTTCCCAAAGGTGTGGTACTCCTTGGTCAACAATTTTCCTCTAAATGGAATAAATGGGTCATGTAGCCAGTCTGTAATGGCTTTTCATATGAAAATCAATAATGTTCAACATCTCTGAAACTTCTAATGTTGCTGGAAAACCCTTGAGCCCACAAGTTTCATTTTGTCTCTTCTGTGAACTCCTATCACCGTGCTTACAGAGCTGTAGCAGTGACACTTTTTCATTGGGTTCTAGACACCTCTGGATGTGAATCAGTGAGTGCCTTACTGAATTGGCTAACTTTTCAACTGGGTGGTGTAAAAGGATGCAGATGGATGCAAGTGCAAGATAGCCATACTTAAAAAAATAAACAAATAAAATAGGGTTTTCCCATCACTCCTTTCACAAAAGTATGGAGGCTACCATTTAATAACCAGTCCTATAAAATCAATTACACTTCCACAATTTTTGACATGATAATTTCTAGTCAAGAAATAGCCAATATTCTCCAAATTTTTCATGTGTTACTTGTTCAGAACAAAGATGGTCTTTGCTTCCTGGGTCTTGTGTAGCACTTTGTACACTGTATTTCAGTGCCACTTTGGCACTCAGATATAACTATGGTATAAATAATATAGAATATCAAAGAACCAGTATTACTCAGCATTTTAAAGTTATAAGAAGCAGAAGAAAAAACACATTCAGGGACCAGTCCTTTTAGCAACAAAGACAGAAAATAACTGCAAAGCTTTGTATGGGCAGTGGAACTGATGTATCCAGAGATAGTCTGAGGACAACAGCAAAGCACACCACAAAGCACGTTGGCTTCCATGCATAGGCTGGAAACCAGAGAAGTTCAAGGAGCCTGCCCCAGAGGAAATGGGCTCTCTCTCTAATGGAAAATTTTAAATGTACACTATCAGCAAATACTTCAGGAACAATGCAATTCTGATAACACAAGCAAAGTTCATGTGTTACATCTATACAAAATTTGTAATATCATGAGAATGAACAAGAAAGAAAATAACTAAGAAAAAAGTGTAAGAAAAAGCACCAGAGCAGTCAGCTTATTAGATCAGAAAATCTTGCCTGATTTGCCCTGTGTAGGGATTAAGTTTCAAAGAAGACTGTGTATGACTTATGCTCCATGTGAGTGCATGAGAACAACAGCCTGAGGAAGATCCTTTCTTCCCTGCCTTATTGTGAGCCACGGGATTGTCTTGACCTACATGCGTTTAGTAGATATTATTAACATTAAATTATCTAGATCTATGGAGATCTACCATTGCTGCAAAGTTCTGTTAGTCCATTTGAGGGAACAATCATATGTACTGGTTGTTTTGCAGCTTAAATGGTTTTTGATCCCCATCCACAAAAAGCCTTGTCTAGTTTCTTACTTATGAATCTTCTCACTTTTCACAATCTCTGTTTATTTCATTTCCTGATAGTATAACTAGAATTAAATGTCGTGTACTTCCTATGAACATTACATTACTCACATTTGCTTAACTGCTGCTAATGTTATGCTTTCTCTTAAGACTATTCTCTACTATTTCTTTTGTTTCCTTATCCTGTTTTATTCACTTTGGTCTTCTGAAAAATAAGAGGTCTACATGAAGAGGTGCAGTACTTTTCCTCAGAAACGTGATTTGATAAATAACAAAGAAGTTTAGAGAGATTTTACAAAAACTGAGGGTGACATTACTGTTAGGACATAAAAAATTGAGTACCTCCCTTGGAGAGAGAGGCTTGGAGAAGAGAAGCTCCTAGCATTCAAAACTGAGTCTGCAATTTTCTAAGAATGGTTGTAATGAACGCATAGGTAAGCCCTAAATACTGACCAGTGTTTAAACTCTGTTTCTTGTGACCTTCTATTGGTATAATAGGAACCCCTGGAACTGCTGTAGATTTTGTACAAATACAGAACTATTATGAGCCAATTTTTTAGACAAGGGTACCTGAATTACCCACGCAAACTCAGCGCATAGGCACCCAGCAACCCACTACCAGTAGCCTCAGTAGTCACAAATGCCAGGGAAACAACAGAATAGCACAAACAGATGGTACTAGCAGCTCCAGCTTACATATTATACACACACTGTCCTGGTTAGGAAAAATAAACCCATATAAATGCAATAAGGACAGTGCAAAGAAAACTAAAAACACTGAATGTCCAGGATTGGATGTCAGTCTGGTGCCTCTTCCATCCTTACACACAGAATCGCTACAGAATTTGTTCACCTGCATTTCATGGTGCCAGTCTGAATGCCCCTCAACTGCCTTTGCCAAAGAGCAACAAAGATTTAAGCTGGAAGTGACCTCATCTTGTCCAACACTCCTGTTCAAGAAGGGCCAGCTATAGATGCTTGCCTGGGACTGTGTCTAGTCAGGTTTCAAATATCTCTGAAGATGAGACTTCACAACCTCTCTGGTCAACCTCTGCGAACTTTCGGTCACAATAGAAAACCGTTTTATATTCAGGTGGAATTTCAGGGATTTTAATTTGTGGCTATTGCCTCTTGTCCTGTTGCTGGGCACTGCTGAGAGGAGCCTGGCTCTCTTCTTTACTTCCTCTTCTCAGGCATTTGCACACATTGGTGAGATCTGCTTGACTCTTCCCTAACCTGAACAGTCCGAACTCTCACTGCCTCTCCTCAGACGAAAGACGCTCCAGTCCCTTAATTATCTCTGTGGTACTTCACCACCAGGTCCACGAATCCAGTTCCCTCAGAAGTTTTTCACTCTATGCCTTACCCAAACCTCATAAAAATTTTAAAGGTATTAAGTAAAGCAGAAATCATACTCAAACCCAGATGAAGAAGACAAACTAAACCAAATCAATTCAAAATAAAACAAAAAAACCCCAAACACAATTACATTTTCCCTGGGCATTTGCACCCCTTTGCACTTTATGTGTAACAACTTTTGAGTAAGATTCAAATGTGAATTGCTATAAAACATGCTGTCAATCCTCTGTCATATTCAGGACTGGTTCAAGTGGTAGATTTCCCTGTGCTACTGGCCTGCTTTGGTGTTTCAGTTTGGTGACGGATGGCTGAAAAGTGTCTGTCAAGCTGGTTTTATTTCATAAATCTGGTTGGAAGATTCAGTACATTCAGTCTTTTCAGAGACAGATTACAGTATACTCAGCAACCATTTTGAAACCACGAGGGCACTAGAACTAAGATTTTGCATTAGTGCACAGAAATAGACAACAAACAAACAGTTTTCTAAGCAGTAGCAGTTTTTATGGCCAAGTGTTAACTGCTTCAAAAGAATGCTCAGTGCTATCTGAGTAACTCAAGATGCATCTCAAATGTCCAGTTATGTAGTTAAAAATTAGTAATCACTTCCTGGCTGGACAAGGAGCTGAATTTGACATAAAACCTTTACGTATATAGCCTTTACTAGTCACATTCCTGTAGTCTTGCATTTGAGAATAGAGATTATGAAAGAAACAGATTTGAAAAAATGTTTGAGCATGTTCACATCTTTCCCATCAACCAGTTGAGTGATCTCACTTAGCAACAGTGATTCAGTCCCCAAACTCTTTAGAAAACCTTTGTTTGCCACCACCAAACTCACAATAGGAAATCCCTGTGCAGCGGCATTTCTGCAGAGTGTACAGATGTGCTCGGCAATAACAGCTCAGCCTGCCCACATGGGCAGGTGGCTATTCCAAACTCCTTGTCTTCTCTTGTGACATACAGAACTGTTCAAAAGCCTGACCTGCTTTCTCTTGTAATGTCATCATGGCTTTATAAAAAGGTTGTACTAAAATTACAAAAGGAAAAAGCCAACCTCATGGAAACCTAGGTCTGATTCTGGGGCAGGAGGATGTCCACAGCTGCTAGGCTGGTAGAAGTGTGTCAGTTTGCATGGCACAACTCTTATCCTGGAAAGCTTGTCCTCCTTCTAATTTTGTGCACCCTTTTCTCAGTTTTCTCTCTCCCCATGATCCTTTTTAACTTTCATTCTTGCTTCTTTTTTCAAAAATTTTAAAGGTGCTTTTTCCCCTCTGGTCTCTTAACTCAGGACATTCCTGAGCACCTTGGCAATGCCAGAACAGGCTGCCCATGAAGCTCTATGAGTAACACCACCTGGGAGCTGGGATGAAAGACTGGCATTGTATCTCTCAGCTGATATGCCCATGCTAATGGCAGGCAATAAACTAACCACAATAAGAAAAATCATTTTATTTTATTTTTGTTGGCAAGAATAATCTTTCATCAAAAAACCACAAAAACAAACAAACAAACAAACAAAACCAACCAAAACAAACTAAAAACTATGTAGGAAATACTTACTTGAAGTGGATTTCCTTTGTTTCAGTAAAGAACTGAAGTTATCCATTTGGTTTGGAGCTGAAGTTTCTCTGTTTACTGAAAGCTGAATCCTAGCTTTAGCCTGACAATTTTGAAAAACAAGAAAACCTCCTGCACTGGCAAATGTGAAAAACTTGCCAAGTAATCTCTCAGGTCAACCCTCTCATAAGTGAGATTTGTTCCAAAATCCTGGCCAGTGCTGGACTCTGTTGGACTCTCCCATAGGACATTTGCCACCTTGACTCTCCAGTGAAGGACCAGAGAAAAAAAGTGAGAGAACTAACAGTGCAGCAGGGAACAAAATTATTTCCCAGACTGGTTTTCCATTTGGAAGTGCCGTTCTCTCTCCAGTGAACTTAAACCTATTGGCAATAAATGTTCTTCCCTCTGTTTTCTTTCCCTCAGAAGCATCCTCGATCCCTTCAGTCAGAGGTTGCTGTCAGGGAACCATCTCCCCAGCTTCCATTCAACAGCACCTTCATGGCTCCAGACTTTCCACTTCCCACTCTGTATCTTCCCTCTTTGTGAAGTGGTGCTTTCAATGAGCCTCATCAGTAGAGGTGTTTGTGAGGGAAATTTTACTTATTTAATTATCGGATATGGTCACCTCTGGTACTTTTTTGCTAGAAAAGATACAGGAGCCAAATAATTAGTTACTTATGAGAGGCTCCAAAGCATGTAACATCCTATGGCACGGGCCACTAGAGAAGTACTTGACGGTGTTGTAAGATCTGAGTTTCTTGTGGGCAGGATTTATAAAACAGAGTTTGCATTGTAAAGACTACTAAAAGTTATAGAAAAATAAAATATCACAAAATATAACTAGAAAGAGAGAGAGACAGCACAGATGTCAAAATATGCATTGAGATTTTCACTTTAGATCAGGAAACTTTTGATGATTTTCCCAATTAAAACAACAGAAAAACTGTATTTTAGAAATTTAGGAAATTTATTTTAGAAACCTAAGAAAAAAGTGGAATACAGGTTATATCTAACTTTGGATAACTTGCTTGTTTGGAGTTTCACTCTTTAGCCTATTTTCATGGTCTACTTTTTACTTAGTGTGTAGCACAATACGTAAACACGTGCACAATACTTTAAATTACAGAAATGTTTTAATGGATACTTTCTTTAAGAGCTTCTTGAACAAAACAGAAATATTCCATCTCTTAATACTTGTAGATTTAGAGGAGCTTTCAGAGAATCCTTATGTGCAAAATTACAGTTAGAGATCTGAGCATTGACTTTGCAAACTCCTATACATCCAATTAATACTGTAACTGTGGCAGAAGTTTAAATCATCAAATATGCTTGTAGGAGTGAAGCAAAACTAATTAGTAAGTTCTTAGTGTTCTCCATGTGAAAATAGCTACTTTTAATTTTCTAAAATATTGTTCCCAGAGAACAATGAATGGACACCTTTTTTGGGGTTTTTTTACAATTTAATATCAGTGCTGGGCTTACCAAATTTTGAGTTTCCAGGAGAAAATCATTCTTATGTAGAAAAACAGAAAAACATTTTAAAAATCCAATTAAAAAGACCTTTCAAACTTAATTAGATCTTCAGAACTACCATTTACTACAAAGAAAAAACAAAAAAAATCCTTTGCCATAATTTTTCTGATTATTTGTATTACTTAGACCACCAGAAAGAGGTTAATTCTATAGCTCACTGTGTGGGCTGGAAAAATCACATGGCAGCCTTGATTTTAATTACTTCTTTCCCCATCTCTAAAAATTTTCAGCACTTGTTCCCATTTGTTAAGAAGCTTTTATCAGTTCCAAATACACTCTTCATGGGTTGTAAAAGGTTTCCTCACATTTCCAGGTTTAGGTTAGATTATTTGAAAGCAAATTTTTACACATGAGAATTCCTTTTCTTGAGAAAGGCATTTTTGTACCAGATTTCACTTCATTTGGCTCAGCACCTCCATAAAAATTACATTTGTTGCCTTGATCTTCAGCCAACATGATTCAAAACTCTCAGGCAAGCCCTGCAAAGTATTCCAGGTCTGAAATGTTTGCCCAAACCTCTGAACATATGAAAGTTTATTTTTACTAATGTGTCACTTTGGAAAAGCAAACATTTTAATTATACTCCTGTAACCACACAGCAAGGAACAGGAGACAATTTATCAATCTCTTATCTCTGTTCTGATAATGAGGTTATGGTGTAAGCCTAACCCTATGGTATGAGGCAAAACTTCATAATGCAGGTCTAAGAAATTCTCTGGTTTACTCTTCAGCAGTGTAGAAAAAATTAGTTTCTCCCGTCTTCCTATTTTCAGAGAAACCTCACATACTCAATTCCCCTAAAAAACATTCTCTGTTATTTATTCATTTCCAGCTTCACTGGATTACCAACAGAAAGTGAAGTCCGTAACTGCAGGTACCAGTGGAAAACAGTTAGGAAATGAAAATTGAAATCTAATGCAGTTACATTCTTACTGCCAAAAGGTTTCCAAAGTAAAATGGCACAGAAAAAGCTGCTTGATTCTGGTTCTTTCACTTGCCCTTAACTTGACCCATGAGCAACATAACACCCTGAAGTCCATGCCTGGAATTTGACAAGCCCAGCCACAGACCACCTGAGGCTGGATGTCTGAGCCTGTGCTCATTATGGGCGGCTGATGGAGGGATCAGGCTCTCACCTGCCTGCCACCCTTGCTGCTGGCAGGGCTAGAGACGGGCTCTGCGAGTGCTTGTGGGCAGCACCTCAGCTTTTGCTAGCTGGTTTTCTGGCACCAAAGCTAGGGCAGATGACTCATACGCGGCTACTATCAAAATGAGGAGAATAGGTGGTGTTTCAGCAGTTTTCAGGATCAGAGCTTTGGTCACTGATTTGTTTTGAGTTCCCAGTCGTTGCCCAGAAATCCATGTCATGTAAGAACTGAATCACCGGCAGATAGTAAAATGAGAGCACAATGACAACACTGAGCTCCCTGTTTTGGAGGCTTCAAGCTCACATGTCAAGTTATCTCATGAACAAGTAACTGTCTTGCATTTTCTGAGCCACACGTGGTTCCCATCAAGCCAAGATGCTTTCCTAAACTTAATCAAACCTCTATTACCTACAGGAGAAATGAACACAGTGTTGATGTTCATGTTAATGACTACAAAATAATCATATTTTTTGCCAAATGCCATCCTTGACAAGCAAGCATTCTCTATTTTTGAGCTACCAAAGTAAAAATAAGCCTCAGAGTCAATAATCCCTAAATCTGGTAATATCTACCTAAAATCTCAGTGACACAATGTATTTATTTGGTGACAAAATATAAAAAAGAGAGAATCTGAAATTTTTTCCCCTACTTCAGGAGTCACATTATAAAGGATAATTACTAAAGGAGAAAAGCTGGTCAAACCAGAAACTTTAGAGACATGTTTGGTAAGAAGTATTAACCTAAGACAAAGCCTCGGTATTTTTGGACCAACAATAAATATAAGGTCACTGAAAAGACAAGCAGCGTCTAAACTTTATTTTGGAACCTCTGCTTCCCAAATAAGTATAACTACACTAGATTTTCATGGACAAGCCTTTAATAAAAACAGTCCAATTCATCACTTCCATTTTAGCATCTGTGTTGAAACCCTTCTTTTTTTCTGGGTTTGTTTTGTTGAAGTTTTTTTGTTAATATAATTAAACTGATAAACACACAAACTACAAACCTAATCTTACATACTTTGAAGTCAATAAGAGTTTTCTTTCTATCTTCTGTGGAGCAGAACCAGATACAGGATGAATCCATTGGGGAGCTCTTACATCACAAGGCCTAATTAGAAAGTCAATCTTCATGATTGCTTTTAGACTTTACCACAGACGCATGATTGCCCCATGCTTTTCACATCTTAAGGAACATCATCACTATTCTTTAAATGTGCAGTAGGAGTCAGAAATCTTTCTTTTGGAAAAAACTGTAGAACAAAATGAACTTTAAATAGGTGCAATTTTGCAGTTTTTTGGAACACAACCTCACTTTGCATTCAGTCATTTGAAACTAGGTCTACAATTTCCACAAGGAAAACTTTACTGGTTCTTGAAGAAACAACCATACAACAGTTTCAAGTAAGCTAGTTAAAGACATATTTATCAGTCTGTTTTTTTTCAAAATATTTTTACCCATGCTGCCCTGAGCTGAAGAGAAAATATTTTTCTTTTAGAAGATCTGCCCTTTTTTTTTTTTTTTATTCAATCTTCAATAAGAAAAATGGCCAGATCCTGGAAATATTAAAGGCTGTGCTTTAATCCTTCATACTGAAAAAATGTCTACATTTGTGTCCTATGAGTTAGTTTGCTGAGGATAAACGGTTCTTCTTAATATAATTTTTATTTTAATTTCTCCTTAGGGAAGAAAAGATGTAGGAATCTCTTCTCTTCAAACCATTCATCACTGAATTCCAAATCAAATTATAGAAATTGACATATGTGAATTTGGCCAGGGATTTGCAATTTAAAGGTTAACAGAGAGAGTGATTTCCTAGACTTGAGAAGAAATCTTTTCACTCACATTGTTGTTTAGCACTTTTGTTGGTGGTGAAGCTCATACAGTTACTCTGATAATGTCTGCAGCTTTGTGTTAACCATGAAAAAGGTGTCACAAATGGAAAATGGATATGTGCTGTGAATCGAAGTGCCAACAGCCTTAACATAGTCTGTCTTTTGTAGTTTACCTCACCCAAATTCGGCTTTCTAACAAACTCTTGAAAGGCACAGAATCCTGGTCTGGGTCCCCTGGGAGGTTACATTACTTTCCACCCTAAATAAGTTATTTGATGTGACATATTTTTGGGTAGTAGCCTGCCAAAAATATTCTGGGTCCCGCAGAACAGCACTGTAGGTTTTTCCTTCTTTCCATGCTCATTACCTTGTTCCTGGCAGTATCATACGTAAGCCCGAGACTGACTCTAATATTTCTGCCTATCTTGCTTCACATGAGCAGGCTGGTTCTGCTCCCAGTTACACTGACCTTGCAGACATCCTTACTGCCGATGACTGTGACTGAAAAGTTTGTCAGGCATTTACTGCTGTTCGGTGCAATCCATATGTTCTTCAGAGCAGCTAATTGTTTATCTAACTGTGCTTTAAAGCACAAGCTGACATAATCACATGCCACTTATTCACGAACAGGATAGCTTCAACATTTTGCATTGCCTAGAATATACTTCCAGCAGCAAATTGGAAATATCAACCCTCTATTATTCTAGGTCACTTGGGGAATATATATTAATACACTGAATATGTAAATCTCCTAACTGAGTAACGCTCCAGGCAATGTATTTGAGACATGTTTCTTAAACCGTCACCAATACTTACTCAGCAGGATGTGGAAACTTCTGTTCATGCTTTGGGTTCCTCTCTCTGCACAATATGACATTTCAGAGTCAGTTTTATAAATGCATTATAATTTTCTGTGTAGGAAAAAAAGCACCTGTTCTGCTCACCTAATGTAAGAGAAGGGGAGGAAGAGTCAATGAAACGCAAATTTGACGGTAGCATGGTCTGTGAATTTTTGCTCAGGAAGAGGTCCTGCAGCCCCTACAGCGGAGTCATCCTCAGTGAAGGATGTGGAGCATGTGCTTTCCCTAAGGTTTCTAGTTGAGGACCTTTGGGAATTACAAATAGTCCATGACTTGGAGGCAGAAAATGGAAAGGAAATTGGGCAAAAGAAATCAGAATTGCGTGAATAATGGAGTTTCTCTTTGGTGACCCAACTGAAAAATTAAACCAAAATAATTCATTGTGGGTAGGGCCAAAGCACATGTCCAACTCAAAATGAAACAGCTCATTTTGCTTTCAAATCTCTTTTCAACCTTCAAAAGAAATGCACATAAAACCAAAACACTCATTATTCAGAAAACATCAGAACGAAACATTTCAGCAAGATTTTCCTTTTTTGAGCTGGAACTATTAACTGAATAAAAACCCAGCTTGCCTAACTGAAACTACATTTTTATTTTCTTTTGGTCAGTAATAGTTTGTCCCAGATATTTCCTCCTGTTGTAAGGGAAACCTACTCCAACTTCTACTTCCTTTGTCTGTTCAAAACTGACCATCACCACCATCCTTCACACACCCACAAGTCATACATACCCTGCAAGAAAACCTGAGAAGGAAATTCTGCAAAGTTTCCTTTGTGGCATTTTCAGGGCTCTAGCTCATGAGGTTTCCGTGATAGAGTCTTCCAGCTGGCAGTTTTTAGGGTTGGAGAATTTAATAATTAGTTGACTTCATTTTTATGTTTTTGTGGATAAATGGGTTTTAATCTGGGTTTAGCCCAGTGTGGAAAACTTGAGAGTCTGATTTGACATTTCTGGGTAGGGCAACTCAACAAGTTGAGAATGATGTAGAAGAGACCTAAATGAAGTAGAAGGAAATAAGTTATTTATCCATTTGTGAAGAGATTATATCAATAAGGAACAGCATGTGTGTGGCTTATGGTCTCTATTTATAATTAAGGAACAAAACAGGTACTTTTAGGGCGAAGTCATGTTATCCTTCTCAAAGTCACAATCTTTATAAACCTCTAATGTAGACCAGAGAAAGGACACCTGTAAAATTCCTCTTACCCTCCACTGACTGTAAAGGTGGTAATTCAGGGAAAGAATGTGTATATCAGAGGTCAGTGAAGTGAACAGCTCATTTGGTGTTTAAACTCCCTCCCTTTGCTGCCAGCTCTCACAAGTTTGAGTGATAAGAGGAAAGATGTTGGCCAACAGCTCTTGACAACATCATTCCTTATCCCACAAGAAAGGAAACATATATCCAACTGAATATATAATAAAGGTTAAATCCCTGAAACTGTCGTGTGGTACCAGATCCTGGCTGCCTGTCATTAATGGGTCACTTCTGCCTTGACTGTGAACAGGCATGTAAATCATATGTCGTGATATGCAAATGAAAGTGTGGAGAAAAGCAAACCATGTTGAATACATCTAGTTTGACAGGTAACAGGCATCCATCACCCAAATGGATCATATGCCAGTCTAATATATTATTTCCCACAAGAAAGTGTTATGATTTCAGTTCACATAAACCGTGTTCAAAATAGGTATGGATGGATGCTTTTAAATGCATCTTTAAATTGCTCTAGTTCAGGAGCAATATTTTTTAAATGTGGACAGGATTCTTGTTGCCCTGATGAATAAATGGTAAGGCCTTGCTCAAGAGGACTTCAGCAGTTGCTGAAATCTATTACATATTTCCTCTGGCTTTCTGGTTATTTGGATGCTTTTCACCCCTTTAACCTTGGGCCAGTCACCAATTCCTCTGTCTACACCAGAGGAACTCTTCGGTCTCTGCCTACACCAGAGCAACTCTTCTGTCTCTGCCTAGGAGACACTGCTGAAGGACATGACGTGATAATGACAGATTAAACTGTGTTTCAGGGACTTGGGAGTTTTTTTGTCTTGGAGTTTGTATTGAGAAAAGGCACCAACACTCTCTTCTGAAGGACTCTCAGATCCCTGATGCTGCAGAATGCCGTTTGTGCTCAGTGTGCTATGAATGGGCAGTGGGAATGCAGAGCTCTGAGTTTTCATTAGCAGCTGCTGCCTGTTTGTCCCCACGTCATGTGACCCATGGGGACAGTTTGGGACTTTTCACCAGTAGCTGTTCAAGGGGGGACCTTGTCTCTGAACATACCGAGGCAGAACCAGTGAACCAAACCAAGGCCTTTCAGGAGTGATGCTGTTTTTCCCACCATCCCCTACAAAAAAGGCTGACTGACATGCTCCCCACTAAGCCCTGGCCTGTGAGAAGTCGAAATTGCAGGCTTGTGGTGAAGAAGCATAGCCCCAGAGAGAGCTTGCATCCTTTCTGAATACAAGAAAACAGCCACTAGTTCAGCACCACAGGTACAACATGTATCATCTCCCTTGTGTTTGAAGAAAAGACAAAAGCTCTGCAAATAGCTATATTTGAGGACCAAAAAATTTATTATAATAAATTAAAGTACAAGCATTTATAAAACATTCCAACTGCATATAAATATCACACAGCAGTGTTAATTTCTGGTAAAGCTTCATAAATACATTTCCTTGGATATTTTTCAATTAATCTATATAAATAAAAGTATTGTATAATTATTACCTTAAAATAAGTTACCATTAAATACAAATGACAAAAATTATTTCTGAACCAGTCTGAAATACCAACTTTTCAGGCAAAGGTCAGAAGGGGGCAACATATGCAAGAGAGATTTCCAATGAGGAGGCTCAAAACATCCTGGCTACTTATCACTGCCTTGATCAAAGATGATCCATAGGTATCAAATTTCAGTATATAAATAACAGCAATGGTTGCCTCATTCCTATGGAGATGAGGAGGACAGAACAGTGCTTTTGTAAATAACTAATGCCCTGTGTTGCAATGGAGAGGCAGTGTCCTGGAGTTTTCATTTTCAAAGAATACAGCAATATGCATCCTGTCTCTGCCCACTTAGTTTGCTACTTTTGACACAAGCGAAAAATATACTGCCTCTGGGGGGAATGGACATAGTTGCAGTTAATCAACTTGAGTTATTGCAAGAGATCTGCAGAGACATCTCTTCAAGCCTGATCCAGAATTTTTTCAGTTTTTCTTCTTGTTCCCTCCCTTTTTTGGGACATCAGTACAGGCATTTTCCATGTAGTCAAACAGTAAATCCAGCTCTCCAATGGCTTTAGTCTTTCCATTTTCTCCCAACTAGAAAAAAGCAGAATGCAAATCTTAGCAACTAGTTATTTTTCAGAAAATTAAAATTAGGATTTCAATTAGGTCACAGAAACTGAATCAAGGATTTACTTGCCTAATACTCTCACATAGTTCTGTTAGAGTCATTATATCTTAAGATATAAACTAGCTCGTTCAAATCTAGACTAGCATATAAGTTTCCTGCGACCAAGCTTTTGAAGGTTTAATTACCATAACACATGCAGAGAGCTAACAGAACAAATGAGGGAGGGCTGGAAGGGGAAATATCACTAATCCCCTATTTAATGCCCTTGCAGGCTTCACCTCCTAAATAATCTCCAGAGATTGTCTCATAATTAGGTCAGCCTTAGTCCAACTAAATGACTGGGGTTTGAAACTGTTCTTTTTAAACGTTTGGAAAAAATGTACCTGTTCCATTTTGTCCTTCATTTGTTCCAGGTTCTTTTCAATGTGCTCTTTCTGTCCTGAAAATTTCTAAAAGAAAGAAAACATCCAGACATAAGACTGACAGCTATGTGCAACAATGTATTTTTTTTTCTTTTTCACACCTTTCTATTAACTCTGACTTTCATATCTTTGATCTGAGGTTTCCTTTTGTACCACTGTCTTTTGCCACTGCTTGTAGCTTTCTGAGATTCAGGGGCAGCAGGGAGAGTTGGAGGGAAAGAAAGCCAGTGTAACTCACACAACTTCTCAGCTCTGAGGTCAGGGATGCCAAGAATTGTGCCACCTCCTCAACATAAGGATATTGGTTCTTGACTTCAGTGAGGAGAACATCCTTTACTACAAACTCCACAACCCTCTTCATCAGGTAGCAGTGGTTGTTTTCCTATGCATGAAAGTAAGAGGTCATGTTAAATCAAGGCCAGAGATCACTGAGTGCCGCAGAGGGATGCAAAGAGCAGACTCCTCATGTAAGGCTTACCCTGATGTTAACAAAGAGCTGCTGCCCAATCAATCTGTTGTCCGTGTCCTTGTCTGAGGCACTGGCCTGAGAGGAAAAGAAGGAAGTGTCAGGTGGTGATGGGAACCTTACCTAAAAATGAATAATAAACCCTGAGGTTTTCATCAGTAATGAAAGTGCAGGTGAAATGAGGGAATGGACACCACAGACTATTACAGGTAGATAAGCTTGGACATTGTGTCTGTTTCTCGCCTCAGCTGGGTGAGATTCCAGGTCAGTATCGCAAGAAAATAAATAAGCCGAGGTCTGAATTCATGTCCCCCACTTAAACGTCAGAAGTCATCGTGGTTATGATGACTAAACCAGATGCTGCAGGTGGCCAACCTCATGGTTGCCCACAGCACTGCTGGGAGGTGCTGCAGCCCTCGATGGTGTACACCCAGGGAGACCCACCCACGGCAAGAGCAGCCAAGAAACCTTCCCTGGCAGAGCTCAGATGCCTGAATGTCTGCTTGGCTGTGACTGCAGTCATGGCCCAGCTCCAAATGGACTGGGCAGACTGAGAAATTTAATCTCATATTTCACAATTTGCCCACTTTGGCAGCAGCTGCTTGAAGAGAAGAAGCTGTGCTGTTCCAGGGGCTGCCTTTCCCCTGGAGAGCAGGAGGAGGAGAGGCAACAGGTTCTCCTGGCTACATAGCCAGCAGGCAATAGACCGCTCCACACACCCAAATTCACCTTAACTGCAAATGCACATCATTTTTATGGAGAAAGGCATGGGAAAGAGAGGGGAATGCCAAAGGCTAGAAGCCAGGGCACCATCAGAGGAGTAGGTTCTCAGATCCCACCATGAAGAACACATGGACGACTGTACCGTTTTAGCCAAGGTGTAGGTGCGGTTCCTGATGTAGGGCTGCTGGAAGTTGATCTTCCTGAGCCTGCAGGCATGATGGGCAATGGAAGCCCCTTTCAGAGGCAGAGAGCTGGTGAGAAGAAGAGGGAGACAGCAACAGCAGCAGAAGAAAACCCATCCTGGGAAGCTCTTGGACAAGGTCTGCAGGGAGGCCATGGCTCACGATGTGAAATCGTCCGTCCCAGCAGGCTGCAGATACGGCGCCAAGCTCTGATGTGAGAGAAGGCAGCGTTAGCACCAAGGAGAGCGGGTGAAGCAAAGTGAGAGCAGCACAAAGGCTGCAAGCCTTACCTTTGCTGTGATTCTTGATGTGCTCTGCAGGAGGTGAGCTGCACCTTATATAGGGCCACCAACATCTCTCTCAGCTTTTTTTTTGGGTACTGGTGGTGAAATAAAAATGACATCAGCAAGTCTCTTACTTTCCAGTATCCTCTTCTGAGAACTACCTAACCACTTCAAAACCCACAAATACAACTTCAAGGCCATCGTAATCTTTAGTTTCCTATAAAAAAAAACCAAATATTAATGTGGGGCAAAGCAGGGGCTTTTACCAGGGTAGGAATCCTGAATTCTTTTTGCATAAAAACATTTGAGAGTTTTATGAGTTTGTGCCTCCTGTCCCAATTATGATGCACTTACTTGATTGACAATTTGATGGCAGAAAACATAACTTATCTAAACTTTTTTAAATCTTCTGTTGTACAAGACTGGTTTCACTGCTGCTGACTGGTACACACGAGTGATAAGAGACTGTATCAGAACCTAAGCACTGACCACCTGTGGCTCCTACCCTGAAAATACCCTTTCCCACACTGTGGCCCACTGGAGCCACTGGCCATCTGCACATCACCATGCACTCCTCTCTGAAAGATCAGAAACTGTGCAGGACCAACTTTGCATTTATCATATGCCTGATTTCCAGATTCCCTTTTTCAAAAATATTATCCATATTTAGGGCTGTAATCAGGTATAATGACCAGATCTGCGGTTTCCATGTTCCAAAGTATCTTCTGCTAACATGAAGGCAGTGCTGGACCTTCAGTCTGAAATACCATGCAGTGTGCTAAAGGGAAACTGCACTCTTTAGAGGGCAATTTGAATCCCATCTGTAGACAGTAATGCATGAGAACACAGAACTGGTACAAATGTAAACTCCTGCCTAATACTCACAAGGTACACAGGTGACAAAGTACACAGGAGAAATCAGATCTGGAAAACCAAGGCTTCAGCTCTGCCTCTGGGAGTGAGCACCTGAGAACTCAGAGAGTGGGTGTCTGTGTCCATCCTTTGTGGTTCAGCCATTATCAACCTTACCTCATGGTCTGGAATGCCCAGATCTTTTTCTTACACCCAAAAGGAAGCAGCTAAAGGTTGAGTGGTACGAGGTTTATTCTTTAGTCTCCTCTGACGCATCTACAGCATGAATTTATCTCTCCATGCCTCAGTCCTGCCTCAGTTACCCTTAGACACCTGCCAGATCAGCTCTGCACAGATCCGTGCCCTTGAAGCTGCGCCCTGGAACCATCATCACCACCTCTTTTTCCACGCCCCTCTCAGGTACCCATTCCCATGACCAGCTTCCAACAGCATCTTGACTGCAGCAGGCAGCAGAAAGCGAGTCTGGACCCAGGATGTCAACAATCCAGTTCACACCCAAATGTACCACAAAGCTACTCAAGAATGTATTTCTAAACTCTTTTCCACATATGTTTCATTTGCCAAGCTAACAGTCCCAGTGCAGGTACCAGTTAATGAGAAGATGAAAGGCTGAGTTTTATTTAACCAAAAGACAGACATTAAAGACCAAACCAGGAGAATCCTGACAGAGAGGCTGCTTTGAAGGATTGACCTTCCCTGAAATGCATTGCCACTAACTCCTCCCCAGGTGTTAAACACAGTCTGATAACCAAAGGCTGCTTCTAACTGGGGTTTCTCCATCAGCTCATCCATCAGATGTCCCATACCCAGAACAGG
The DNA here is from genome assembly GCA_013399195.1 of Dicrurus megarhynchus. Taxonomy (NCBI): domain Eukaryota; kingdom Metazoa; phylum Chordata; class Aves; order Passeriformes; family Dicruridae; genus Dicrurus; species Dicrurus megarhynchus. Next base: position 366,631 of record VXAD01012614.1, read on the forward strand.
AGCTGGGGATAGGCATTCAGATGCGCTGTCCTCTTGTCCTTCTGTCAGATGTTACCTCTCCATCCCTTTGGTCACTCACTCATCAGACACAGATCCAGCTTGCTTGACCTCTTTTTGTGGCTCCAGTCCCATGGAAAGGGTGCAGGACCTGGGTAAGTAGGTGCTGTGCCACGCTCATCAGTTCAAACCACTGTGAGGAGCACACCTCGTCCCTAGCATCCCACACATCCTGACGGATATTTAAACAAAATCAAACAGATGAATGAGGAATTAGATGTTGACTCTTTCTTCTGCTCTTTTTTATGCAGTAGTTACAGGACCTCTTCTGTCTTCCTTCTCTGTTATTTGAAACCATACACTAGGACATAACTATTTTCACAGAAAACCCTAAGTTAGCCTCCGATTTGTATTGTTAGCCACCTTTCTTAGCCATGCCACTTTTTGGTTGTGCCATCATGCCCTCCTTCTGTTTCAGTTTAGTTTACCTTGCTATTTTCCAGACACTGAGATGCTGAAATGCATATTTCAAGTTCATTTATTCGTTTTTTGCAAATTCCCTTTTTATGACATTCCTAAAGCTTTTGCATTATTTACCCTTTTGTTAGCAGCTGTGAGTTATAACTCTCTTTCATCCCTTTAACTTACTCTGAGTGATGTCCAACCCAAAAGCAAAGGGCCAAGATGTTACCAGGCTTGGTAACATGAGCAGACTCTGTGGTTTCCACGCTTGTCAGTTCATTCCCGGCTTCTTCCTAGGACTGTCGGTCCTGGATGTACCACAGAGCTATGGTGTAGCCACAGTCATGGCTGCAGTTTTTCCTTGTAACACATCAGTAGAATCTCTTTGGAAGCGGAGGTATGCCTCCCGTGCCCAGGGTCTTGTATTTCTGTTATGAGATTGCATTGAACAAAGACTAATCACAGTTACCACCTCTTTTCACTGGCTCACCACACCCCAGATGGGACATCCAGAGATACATCCCATGAAAAGATGGAGCTAAAAACCTGCACCAGCACTGGATCTTACTCCAGTCCCCGGCTGAAGTCCAGAGAGAGACTTCAGCTCTGTATTTTCTGCTACATTTGTGGAAGGGTTTATTTTTATTCTTGAGGAGGAAATAAAATAGACTTCTGAAAAACAAGGTCTTAAACCAGCACTGAGGGTGAACCTCAGGGAAATTGCTTGGTTAGATTCCCCTTTCCAAACGGGCTACCCTGAACTGCACAGCAGGAGAGAGGAAGGAAAGCTGCCTTTCATTTAAAATGTGGTACTCTGGATGAAACCGTCACTGGAGGGTCTTGCTTTGTGGAGAAAGAGTAAACTGGACAAAATGCATCTGAAGAATGAGGGGGAAGTAATTTCCCTTTCTTATTTCATGATTTTTTTAAATAGGTTTAATGATATTTTTAATGTTTAAGGCCATCAGCACTGTTTAAAATACAAAATTCTTACAAGAAAATATATCTGCTCTGCTTTAATTTTAATTAAAAACTACCAAAGACCTTAAATCTTCTATAAAGTACTCTCTGGTTTTTTTTCAAGTATAATTAATTAAGGAAATTATTTTGAAATTGTTCACGGGTCACTTTTTCTCCCTGGTACCGTCCCAAGAGTTAAGTGTTTATCCCATCACTGACTCACCTATAAACTTTTCAAGTCTAATTACGTGGAACTTCTCTAATTCATTAAGAAACCATAGTGGTAATCATTCTCGGCAATGACTTCTTGACCCATATTGAAGACAGGATTTTTTGAGGAGGACTGGAACTCTGCATCACATCTGCTTCTAAAGCCACAGACACTTCCTTCTGACTTTGAATGGGGTCACAGGTACTGAAGAATCAATACTCTGCTTTGATGTTCAGCTGCTGTGTATCAGCAGCAACATACTAGTATGCAGGAATTTTCTTGGGCTTTAGTACATTTTCAATCAGCCAGGATTATACTGCATTACTAGAAATGTCAGGACTGGCCACTGGGCTAGAAATACTGTCAACAGTAGGCATGTGAAAATGTGAGCCTGTGTATCACACTCTTGGATCTTTTATTTGGCAATGAAATTCTCCCCCCTTAAACATTTGTATGAATGGGCCATAGGTCATGTAACACCTAAAACTGAACACTTAATCTCAGGTTCCAGGTCACACTCATCCCCTCATTTTCCTCCAGCTCATCTGTGAAGCAGTCAGCTATCAGCTCCATTCCATCTCAGTTCTTGTCTGCTTTTGCCCAGACCTTCAAACTTCAAACAAATATTAGAGTATAAAATTGTTGCAGCTCAAGCTCCAGTAAAGTCTTATTTTAGTCAGCTCTCTGCCCAGCAACGAAAATATCAGTAATGAAAATCGATTCTTCTCTACCAAACTTGAAAATAAGCTTTTCTGTAATCCAGTTATTCCTTATGGAAACATCCTAGTACACAAGCGTCTTCTGGGCAGGATCATTAGGAATGACAGAAGGGATTCAATTTCTACAGAGGAAATGCAGAGACTGGGAGAGGACATGTAGCATTTAACCATTATATTTTTTCTTGGGTTGTTTTTGTTTTTTTTTTTAATGATAGGTTTAATGTTATGTAAGAAACTGTGAGTCCTCTGGAAGAAGAATGAATAGCATTAATAAAATTGCTTAGCCTGGGAATATTAGGTGATTGAAAAAGACTCTGGAGTCAGCTCTCAGTACAGGCACTGCTGACTCAGGGTTTTTGCAGACCATATGCGATTTCCTACCTTTCCTGGTTGTAACATTTTTGTAACACAGAGTAACACATTTCCTCTGACAGTAACACTTCGGCTTTTTTATCTGATATTTCATCAAAGATCTTTGTCGCTGCCCTTCACTTGGTTTCATTACATAATTTTTGGGTCTCCTAACTATAAAATGCTATATCATAAAACATCCAAGAGGAAGGATGCTCAATTTTAAATTACATTCTAAGACCAAAAAAAAAGAAAAAAACCAAAACCAACAAAACAACAGCCACAGCCACACACACACACAAAACAAAAAAAACCCCAAACCTTCTTGTTTTAAATAACTTTATTCTCACCTTGGAAACATTCATATAGTGGAGATACAAGAGAAAGCAACCCGAGATACGTTGAGACAACAGTATATTGCTGCTACCAATGTTCTTAATGTGTTAATGCCATGTTATTACCAAGACCAGTGATGTAGTAACTTCTACTGAATCCCAAAAGGATTAATTAATTAATATAAAAACAAAAAACCAAAAACCTATGTCAGTGGAACTGCAATAGATGTTAGTCCAGCAGTCTTGCCTCTTCGGAAAACTCCTGCCAACATCAGTAAAGCATAAAGAGAAGTCTTAGTAAGACTTCTCAATAGCAGCCAACACTCAGTTCACACAGATGGGAGAAGAGAGAATCGAGACCATGTCAGTGCACACAGCCTCAAGGGCACCACTATTAACCCTTCCACCAGATGGCAACTCTTAATTCAGCGTGTAAAGTCACATACATATTATAAGACTGTCACTTTATATAGTGACCTACATGTATCCAACCACATCTTCTGAACCGTCAGATCAGGTGAACTGAAACTTCTGAGCTTCCTGTTAATGTGTGGTGTGGTAGCACAGCCATGACTCAGTAACATGATGAAGTGACATAGTGTAGCTCAAAGAAAACCACTCTAATTGGGAACAGAATTTTGCTAACTGGCTTATAATCCAAAATTCAGTAATAAACAGCCTCTCAGGTTAAGAAATAACCCCAGCACCTTGGTTGACCAAGTACCAGCAGTTTTATCATGTAACAGAATAATTAAATGAAGCCATTTTGAAGGGAAGCAACGTTATTTAAGGTGAAGTACCTGTGCCCAGACACTGCCCCTATACCAGCACTTCCACTGAGACTCGGAGCTCAGCATCTCCTGAGAGTGAGCCCCTGGCAGCTGTTATTCAGTATAACAGAGCCATTACAGAAGGTGACAGTTCTCATGTCGCTAACAGCAGTCTTCTAACTTGTGTCTATCCCTAGGAAGCCAACAGCCCCTGCCCCAGCCCTTCCCCAGACTGGGGTTATGCTACTGCCAATCTCCCAAGAGAGCTCCATGAGTCAACTAGTTTCCTCTTGGAGTGGAGCTATTGTCAAGAATGTGAGATTTATGGGGCCAGAAAAAATAGCTACAGCACAGGAATTATGATGCTGTTTTCCTGGGTTATCTGTTTTTAGCCACGTGTCATGTAAGCTAAAATACACAAACAGCTGGAGCCAGCTTCCCACTGGAAACACAAATATGCACTCCTCACGAGAGCACTGTTCTGGGAACTCACAGCTGGGGGAGCACTGAGCCTCAGCAGGTTTCCCCAGTCCACAAGCACAACCTTGCAGCAAGACCTGGGCACCCAGTTCTCCAGAACAGGGCGTATCTGCAGATAAGTGTATGTGTTACAACAACCCAGTAACCAGAAAGGGACCTAGGAAAGGAGAAATCCAAAAGTACTTTCTGGATGCTTTCTGGATCCTGCCAGACATTCCTATTCTAATTCACATCCTAAAGTAGGTGCTTTGGAGACATCCCAGCACATGACAGTATTAGACAAAGACACCTTGAGTTTTTAAAAAAATTATATATGTATATATATACACACACACACAGTTGTGATTTAATCACAGCCAGAACTAAGCCCCACTCAGACACTCACTCACTTCCCACTGGAATGGGACGGGGAAGAGAATCAGAAGAGTGTAAGTAAGAAAACCTGAGGGTTGAGATAAAGACAGTTTAATAGGTAAAGCAAAGCAAAATCAGGAATTCATTCACCAGTTCCCATGGGCAGGCAGGTGTTCAGCCCCAGGAAAGCAGGGCTCCATCGTGCATAATGGTTACTTGGGAAGAGAAACACCATCACTCAGAATATCCCTCCACTTCCTTCCTCTTCCTCAGCTTTATATGCTGAGCATGACACCACATGGTGTGGGATATCCCAAGTGAGTTGGTGTCAGCTGCCCTGGCTGTGTCCCCTCCCAACTCCTTGTGCACCCCCAGCATGTCAATGGAGTACAGTGAGGAGCAGAAAAGGTCTTGACCCTGTGCCCAGCAATAAAGAAAACACCTCTATATTATCAACATTATCTTCAGCACAGTTTCAAAACAGAGCCCCATACTAGCTACTTCAGAAAAAAATACCTCTGTTCCAGTGCACACACACATATATATACAGAGACACATACAACGTATGTGTAGATCAGATTTAAACAGTTAAAAGGAAAAACTCTGAGGTCCACTTGTAACCTTCACAGGTTTACCTTAGTTACCTTGGCATAAGGTTACCTGGCATAAACGTCAGTCAGTCACATTCACAAAGCCGACACGCTTTACTAGAAGACTTTATCACAACCTCTGAAGAAAGTGGGGAATAAGAAGCTTGAGTTGTCCTCTTCCCCCTCCACTGAAGAACCATCTACAGTAAGCAGGACCTGCTGCCCCGAGTGTACCACCCAACTCTCCCTGCGAAGAGCAAGCTCTTTGCAAATGACTGCTCTTACACTTTTAATCGAGCCTCATGAATGCAACAAGCGATCCAACAGAAGGTGTGAAAGCTGTATGCAAATCAGGCCCTGCTTGCTTTCCCAAAGGACTGTCAGTCTTCACACCAATCTTGTGCAGTTCTCAATCCTCCACCCTAACATGATGCCACCAAGCACTATCCTTCAGTTTCCCAGGCACAGCACATTTGAAATGCCAAGTTCAGGCTCCCTCAACCGCTCCATGGATTTCTCTAGGACAGTTTGTGAAAGAGAAACCTCACAAGGTCAGCTCACATCTGACACAGACGAACTGTAGGAAATACTAGTACATTTAGGAAGTTCATTCACATTTCTACATGGAACTCCAGATGTCCTTCTTCGACACAATAGAAAAACTGAATCAAAAAGCAAACCAAAACTCAGATCTCCATGAAACTGGAGTTTTCTTGTTACTTACTATCCATTGATTGCTCTTCAGGTTTTGCTTTTGGTGTGATCACCGCTATTGTGATTAACACTTTCCCATTGTGTTCCGGTGCACAGAAAACCGAAGAAATGACTGCACACCTAAAAGTTAACAGCTCCACCATGCTATTCTCTCTTCCCTAGGCTCTGGTCTGCAAAGGTCTGAATAGCTGCTAGAATCAGGACATTATTTTAGGCCACTTACAATTAAAATTACTGCTCGGCTAGTTTTCTTTATCACAAATTTGTGTGCATTTAGATAATGAAACAGTTTTTCTTCAGGCTACAGTAAAAATTGGTCAACAACATCACAGCAAAACTTCCACTTGCATCAAATGGTGATGGGGCTCTTTGCTGACAAACTTTACCAGATGGTTAAGAATTCCTGTGACACTAGAACGTTAGGTGTCAGCTCAGCCTTGCAGAACAGGAAGGTGGAATGAATCAAGATGGCATCACAAAGATAAGCACACACTAAATTGTTCAAAAAGCTTCCTACCCCATCTTTGAGTACTACAGATTTGCTCACTGAATATTACGGATTTGGAAATCCCTTTTTCTTCCACTCTTACCTGCCAGAAAGCGATGACACTAGAAGTCAGATAAGGAGAACGTATTAGTACCTGGGCTCCAAAAATTTTTGAGTGAAGGAGAAAGCTGGTGGCCGGTAAATAATTTCACTTCTTTCACCTTACTGCAACACACACTGGGTTTTGGGCTGCGGCCCTTGGGTGCAAAGGGGAGTCCAGCTACCTGCAAGACATTGGTGAAGCCAAACCTGTTTTCAGAAGGTTGTTGCTCACTACATAGGAATCCATCAGCAATACAGTAGACGTGGATCTATTAATCCAAAAAGGCTGAAAAATCCCTATACAACATACTCATAGTGACTTAAGCATCACTAGAAGACTACTTACTGAGTGGCTTTGTGACTTAATCCAGACTGTATATGCAAAACCAGTCAGAGAATCACAGAGTAAGCTGAGCTGGAAGGGACCCCCAAGGATCACCGCGTCCACCTCCTGGCCCTGCACAGGACCATTCCCAAGAGTCACACCATGTGCCCAAGAGCATTGTCCAAATGCTTCTTGAACTCTGACAGGTTTGGTGCTGTGGCCACTGCCCTGCTGTGGCCCACTGCCCTGTTCCAGTGCCCAACCACCCTCTGGGTGAAGAACTTTTTCCTGGTATCCAACCTGAACCTCCCCTGACACAGCTTCAGGCCATTCCCTTGGGTCCTGTCACTGGTCACCACACTGAAGAGGTCAGTGTCTGCCCCTCCTCTTCCCCTCACAAGGAAACTGCAGACTGCAATCAGGTCTTCCCTCACCTCCCTTGACCTGGTGACACATTGGGAACAGCAGCTGAAGATTCAATTCAACACTTACTGACTGGGTCAGCTATTAATGCGCCAGTTTTGTAAACCTTGACCTTAAGTTAACAAGCTCACAAAGTTGTTTATTCCTGAGATACATATCCTATTGGCAACTGCCTTCCTCATTATTTATCTACTCAGTCTCTCCACTTCCAAGGCTTCTACGGTTTCCTTGACAGAAAACAATACACATTCACTGCACAGCACATGCTTATAATTATTAATAAAGGGTGCACTTTTGAACATTTTTTCCATGTTCAGCTAGCTTGAAAACACAACAAGAAATATGTTTGAAGGCTGGTCTGAAATAATTTAAAAAACCAAAATCCCTCTTGAACAAGATAAACAATAGCAGAGAACACACATAAAGAATTTACGTCTGCCTTGAAGACTACAGAACACACTTCAGCACTAGAGTAACTCAAAACCGGGTATTTTGTCTACACATCCCTTTAAATACTTCTGTCTAAAAGTAAATTCTGTTAGATAATCTCAGGCAAATGCTACAAGTTGTTCAGATGGGAAATAATGTCCAGTGATGTGTGGGACACCAGGAACTTTAATTGTAATATCTAAATCGGTGTGCACCCCCATGCAACAAAAATGTCTCTCTCCTTTACTATATCTACTCTCTCCCTGGCAGAAATCAATGTACATGTACCATACTGCACACATCTAACACACTCAGAGCTACCTAAGATGTACCAGACTCATCCGTACCAGTACAGACAACACTATAAGCAAAACTGGCACATAGGGTGTTATAACGTCTATGACTTACAGGCCTCAAAATCAGACCTGCACAAAAACTCTTGACAGAGCTGTCAGATAGCCAAGAAACCCAGGCAAACACAGAAAAACAAAGAAAGAGGACACAGTTCATAAAAGTCAATTAACAGGTATCACAGAGAAATAATGGATGCTGAGAGCTCTTGGCCAGGAAAACAAGAACATGTTGAAAATGAACAATGTAGATAGACACAGCAAAATCAATGCACCCACATCACAGCTACATACCATCCTAAACAAAAATATTTCCCCTTTTAGCCATTAAGTTTTGCACTATAAAACTATCATTTTAGAGGAAAAATGGAAATTTTCATAAACACTGTTGCACATTTTCCCTTCCAGTAGAAACTTTATGACCAATTATAACTTACACATTACAGAACAAGGCCAAAAGTCCTTGAGATAAAATAAAATACAATAAAAAATTTGTTTCAGACAACTCCACTGATAGGAAGCTACTGTAACATACAATTTCTGGAAGAAGGGAACATTCTTCTAACATCACCAGTACTGGATAGCACGAATTCACTCACTCATTACATCATTTGTTGGGGACTGCCCCTTTGGGCATTGCAGCCTTTCCAACCTGTGTAGCACCCATCTGCTTCAAGTCACCATTTAAAATATCTGTAGTCAGTTATGATTTCTAGTGTCAACATATCTAGCTTTAATAAATTACTCGTTCTGAAGATCAGCTCTGAGGTAACATCTTGTCTTTCGTACGTCCACAGATATTCCAGCTGAACAGGTGAAAGAGAGAACTAAACAGTGAAGTGCCAATGTAATAGGCTCTGCCAAATTATCCAGCATAACTTAAAGAGAAACAAAGCAAACAACCGTTTTTATTTTCAGTAATATGCATACATAATTGCATACAAAATCAAAATGCAATCAAGTGTGTACAAATTTCAAATTGTTCTTGTATAAAATTTTCGAATGAAGTAGTATTAAAACCTGAAGCCACACACAAAGAACCAAACTGCTAGCTTGCCACCTATTTCTTCTACTTCATTTTAACTTGTCTACATCACTTGGAAAGATAAAATGAGCTGTCAGCATAAATCACAGTTTTCACTGTGACGATCATAATGGTATCAGTCTCCCTGAAACAGGAAACTAAGATAAGAGGTAATTAAAATAGCAAAGTCAAGAAAATAACATTCTTTTGAGTTTACTTAAAGAGATCACTACTTATAAATACCTGACCTTGAAGTGGAGCTGGGGAACACCACTGGTTAAGTTGGCTGATTTTGCTTTTTCTAAAGAAGCTGAAATTAACACTAAACATGGGTCTTAGTCTACAAGACAAGCGCTCATATCAGTATAGCTGACAAACTGCAGTACTGTATGCACTGAACTCTGATAGTCATCCTGGCCAAAAACCTGTGGACAATGAACAAACCCTAACATTTTGTGTCCTTTTCTTAAACTCCTGTATGTTCTATATTAGTGTCATTAAGAAATTACAATTTTTTGGTAAAAGGTTAAAAGCAGTTAAGTAGTAAAAGTAACTTTTTGTTACAGCGCTGTGTTATGCTGACAATTCATACAGTAACATAAACACATATAACTTGATAAAATAAAGCAACTGAGGTATTTGGTGAACAATGGCATTACCCCTGAATACTGTTCCGGGTCATACTGCATGACTGCAGCAGAACACCTTGAAAAGTAACACACGGGTTCCATAAAAAAATAATTATCTCAGTGTCAAAAGGTGCCACTGTAAAAAAAAAAGTAAAACCTCACATGGCTGTTGTGACGTAGTGAATTAAGACCTAACTCTCAGATATAAAAACATAAATTTTCAGCATCATCAGTTTAAATATTTAATTTTCAACTGGGATGGCAAGTCCTAAAACTTGGGCCACATCAATGGTGAGTGAAAGAATGCTGTGTGAAACCTACAATCACTTTTTTTTTAAATGTACACTACAAACTGTACAAAATACATCATTTTACAGAATAGTTTCTAGACAACAGGTAGGAAAGACTATGTCTTGCCCCAGAAATCCTTCCTCTTCTGAGCTCGTTCCAGTATCTGAGATGCTAGAGAGCTAGATGCTGCCGAGCGAGCAGAAATCTGAGACAATCTGTCATCTGTGGGGAAAGCAAGAAGGGAAAAAGTATATAGGACAATTAAATATACATATTCAAACACAGCTGACATATTTTGAATGTTTTTATGTCCTCTTTCACAATGGGTGCTAAAACAGTAGCACAATACACTTCAATTCAATTACTTGGCAACTGACATGCTGGAGAAGAACCTCACAAGGAAGCCTCTAGTATGTTAGTTAAGTTTAAGAGAGTTACATGGCCATCTCTTGAAAAACTCCAGAATGAGATCCCTGTATTCACCTGCGAATTGCCCAATTCTCCAAGGTTCTTGACCTTTACTCTCCTGTGTCAGCAGACCTCAGAAATCGTTCCTCTGCCACTGAAATCTATATAGACTAGACTCTGGTAATGACATATTCTTGAAAGCAACCCACTGCTTCAAGCAAAGCAGACAACCTTAGAATAACTTGACTAAAATATCAGAACCCATGGTGCCAAAAAGAGTCCTTCTGTGCCAAATCCAGCTAGTGTGCCAAAAGCTGCTAAAAGGAACATGTTTTTGAAGAAAACAGAAGTTTACCACAAAGACAAGAAGCAGCAAGCTTTAGAAATATACTTTTGAAGGGTCTTCCTTTTGAATACAGGTCCATTTCACACACAGTATAACTCCTAAATATTATCAGTCTTGATGTTGCTTGCCTGATAAAGCACATTATAAATCTTTAACAGCACCAAAATCTTGCTACAGGTCTGTCAAGATGCTCTCTATGAAAAATGACCTTAATTACACCCATTCTCCCGCAATGGATTAGAAAGAACTGTATCACTAGTTTCCAGACCCCTCACCAACAACAAAAAAAAATTCCTACACTCAATCCAAACAGCACCAGTATTCCGTCAGTGTTTGACTAACTTTTCAGGAGAGTTTCTAAATTCTTAAAATACAGTGATCCTAATAGGCTATAACAGGCTCACACACTATGTATAACAACTATATTCCCATGTATGATAAACTGCCAACTGCACTTATGCAAATAAGACATGTCATTGGACTAACTCCCAGGTTTGTATATGAACAAATATGGACATACAAAATATCTGTGAGCTGGCATATTTCACCTGTTTCTGCAAGTTCATACATTACCACTCAGCTCACAGGGAAAAATAAAAAAGAAACAGCAGCTACAGCATTTAATCTGTGTGCAGCAAGCTGGTGGGAAGCTGCAGAGTACTACAGGATTTTGCATGTTTTATGTAGTTGCACTGAAGCTTGGCTGAGCCATCTGCACCACCCACATATTTTTCAGCCAACTGCAATGAGTAAAATAGAGAATCAGTCTGAACCTTGGTTAAAACCCAAGGAGCAAAGAAGCGCCAAGGGGTACAGAAACAAGCTTTTGGTTGTTCTGGGGTATAACTATAAATAAACTGCAATCAGATATAAACCTGCTCTGCCCATAGTAGGAGCTGAACCAAACACAGGTGATTGCAACTAGCACAGCACCACACCAGGCTCAACCTCAGACACCACACTAAGAAAAAGTGTACAGCGGATACAGTGCCTTTGGTTGACTAATGCTACTGAAAGAGTTTATTTGTGTCTGCCCACAAAAAGGCCAAGAAGATGCAGCTGTGCAACGGCTGCTCTCCCAGACTAACTTTAAAATAAACATTAAAAAAAGGCCAAAACAACAATCAGAATAGCAGGATGCCATAAGCACCCCTAACACACTGAGCAGAGGACAGGTGGGAAAATTAAAGTCAGAGGGATCATTTTATGTTGCACATCTGGGGCTAAAGTCTCACATGCAAAACCTTTATCTTAAAGTTTGTGGTACCTTGTAAGTTGCAACCAAAGTTACTCCAGCTGCAATATGGGCTGTGTTGCAGTTTCCTTTAGTTGCTATCCACATAAAGGCTTAAAAATGTGTGGGCAGGAACCAATTTTAGGTATGGAACTAAGCAAGTTATAGTAACCATATCAAGAGCCACAATGGTCTACTAATTTTCAGCCACATTTAATGGTTTATTCATATTACCCTATACCTTCATATTCATACTTCAGATAACTAGGTTGAACACGTTCAAATTATTTTGATGCAAATATGCTGTAGTTATTCAGGCAAACATATAAACCAGTATTACTTACTGCATTCAGAAACCTCTCACATTCATGCAAAAGTTAAAATTTATTTAGGTTACATACACAATATACAATAATACTTTGGGACAAGAAATACCTTCATCATTACGGTTTCTTTCCCGAAGGGGCAACTGGAAAGTTCTCACTTTTGGATTGCCAAGATTCCCTAAGACAAAAAGCCAAAAGGCACAGTTTTGAATCATTTCAAGATAGACAAAGGATAATATTTCATTTTAAAACATTTAAAAATATTGTAACATTATTTCCAAAACAAGAGTCCTATAAATAGCACACGTAACAAAAATTCTACCAGACTCCTTTACCCTAAGATGCTCCACTGTTATTCTTCTCGAGACACCACTCTGGTACATGCTACAAGTTACTTAATGAACTGCACTCAAGGTGCAGAACTAGAACCCAGCACCAATTCTAATCTTTCTGAGGAAATTCTCTGCATTTCACCTTCCCACTTAACCTGACAACTACTTTCTCCGTTCTAGAATGGAAATACTACTTTTTAGCTAATCTCTTTAATCAAACAACCAAGAATTGTGGGACCTTAAGTGGCTATAGAAAGTCTTTCTGGAATGGAGACTAAGGGGACAAGGAGTCTTTTCTTTATCAAATTTACATCCCCAGTACCCTTAAACACTGTTAAAAACTTTTGAAATGCTTCAGTACAAATTCCTCCTCAGCCAAGAAAACGTTTTTCTCAATATCCAATAAACCTTCTAGAGACAGCTCTTTTGTTTCCTTACCCTGCAGAAATAATTTTAAGGAGCTTATCTCTCAGAAATCCACAACTCTTGCAAAATAATACTACAACATACAGGTCCCAGTTACACACCATAGTTAGCAATTGCAGCTGGAAAAGTGTCACAGCATCCAATTACAGCTTAAATATTAAAATTTCACGCTAAACCAAATTATTCTCATAAGTAATATTTATCAAAATTTATAAGGCAAAATCAGACAACAAACTACTGTAATAGAATATTAGTGGAATCTGAAACAAAGGTGGATGTTGTGCACATCTCCTCAGGAAGACTAGCCAATCATATAGAAGAAAAGCTTTTGTTTACATTATTTGTAGAAACTCTAAGGCAGCAAGCTCAGCATCTCTTGGCCTGAGCACTGCGCAGTAGTCATTTACGTCCTGCATCACTCTAACACACACTTAATAAACAAAACCCACCATTATGCTGGAATTCTGGATCCTTAAGAGTCCCTTGAATACGATGAGAGGGACTCCAGCAAGGCACAGAGCATCTTTTTGCTGACTTCAGCACAGAAGTTGCAGAGGACTGCTCTTGATGGGATGAAACAAGAGGAACTTGCTCATCAGCAACCCTGTTAGGAGGCCACTGATCCTGCCTAAGTGGCAGAGGATCCACAGTTCCCAGCCCAGCAGGCAGAGAGTTAAAGCGTGAAGTGGCTTCCATTTTCAAATCAGGCTACAACACAATAGAAAGAAAAAGAAAGAAGGATCAAAAAAAAGCACAAAACCACAACATCTCATATACAGCCTTCCAGTACAGATCCTCACATATGCAGCAAATGTTGACTTTACACTGCTATACTTCTCATGAAAGTACTAAAAGAAAAAGTATTCCAAGCTTGTGAGACAGTGGAAAGAAAATCTGTTCCTAATAACAAGTGTTTAACATGGACTGAAAGTAATCTAATCAGGTCAAACCAAGAGCTTATTTTCTGAAACTGTGATTTTTTAGATTTTACAACAACATAACCAACTTCTCATGCAATTGTGTCTGCTTCTATTACAGAACTTACTACAGAGGATGTATGCAGTTAAATGGTAGCTCTCTTTGTAGAACACAGACCAAGCACAACTTGACAAAAACTATCAAAATTTTGAGGATAACAACTCCTAAATGCTTCTATTTTTCTTTTAGTAACTATGCAAGCTGCAAAGTAAAAGCAGCACAAAAGTAAAGGAAAGGTAGAGTGAAACTATTATGGCACATTAACCTATCTTTTATGTAAGCACCCAACCTCTCCCTCTTGAATTTCTTCCAACTCAAGCAATGTGGAGTTGTGCCACTGTGACGTCAATGGCTACAATAACATTAAGGGGAAATCCTACTGGCAACCTTTTTATTTTTCTGTAAACAGATCCCACGCATTTAGCAAAAAAAAAAAAAGTGAAGTACATCTAATCTCACTCCAGTAGTCTCAACTCCTTTGCTTGACACCTCAGAAGAACTATTTATTCAGACATGCCCTTTTTAGTCACAGACACTGACAATTTTAAGACAGCAAATAACAACTCAAGGAAAAGGTTTCTTAAATAAATTATTCATTATTACTTAAAAAGCACATTCCTAAAATTCATAATGGTAAATCTGTTTTCTGGCTCACCTGGAAGGACCTTTTTTTTGAAGGGTTTGTTGCTAAGCTTCGCTTTCTCTGAGGTGAAGATGAAGACTTGAATTTAGGAGCAGACACTAGAACAGTACCTCCTATTGTATTGGAAAAGATGAAAAATGCCTTATTACATTAAATAACCTAATAAATTGATTCAATTATGTATTTTTTTTTCTATAGTTCTTGAAAGACTGCTTTGCATTTAGAAGTCTTTTTACCAACAGCTGGGGTAGTGCGATCATGATGAGTCCTCGGAGCTCCTTCAAGAGCTCTCAGCTTTGGAGTAGGACGCCTGCTGCCTCTCCTTGAGGGTACAGGAGAATCTGACACAGCTGCAGATGTGTTCAATACTAAGGCATTCTCACTGAAAAAAAAATGAGCAATGATTAAAGGACTAGCTAAGGAAGGACTCAGGAGTCTTGCACTCAAGCTTTCTGTTTCTCATCCATTCCTACAATGAAGCCTAAGGCAGGACAGTTAAGGCCTTAACACCCCAACAGCCTGTAGCTAAAACATCTGCTTGCAAAGGGGAGTTCCAGATTCCAGCCCTTAAGCCTCAGTTTCTGTATTTTAAAGAGTCTCAAGCTATAAATCCAGGCTCCCTTTGTCCCAACAAACCCTGAATGTATGCAATACATGAATGCACAATACAGAACCTGAATGCACAATACAGAGGCTCAACAAGAGGACTGCAAAACTTTGAACCCAGAAAAACTTTGAACATGGTTGCTACCTTAGGGGTGGGAGTGTGAGTTTGACATTCTTCAGCCAATGTGGTGGAACTGAAGCCAAATATACCACATTTATGTAAATGCTACAGCCCCCAGGTCATTAAATATACACCACAATATTATAGATATATATATCATACATTATATATGTATATATAATATACATCAGCACTATCACTTCAGTCTTCTGCCTCCAGGTGAATTTCAAAAGGAGGTAGGCAGCACACCCTCAATATGGCGGAACCTGATCCTATCAGTGCATGATAGACACATCTAGGCAAAGAATTCCTTGTTTCTAGCTCTCAAGAAGGTGTAACATGCAAGCATTAAGCTGCTCTGCATGGCTGAGTCCAGTGCACATTCCAGAACACACAGAACCCCACTGCACAACAACAGAAAATTGACAATGTCAGAGACATCTACGAAGTAGATAATCTCTAGAATTAAACAGAAACTTAGGAAGGCTTTCAGATGATGGTTTTGAAAGCATGCATTTAATATCTGTTGGAGTCTAACATCTTGATTTTTCTTTACTTGGGTTTGCATACACGATATTAACCCCAGTGGAGACAGTTACAGTTTCTTACCTTTGATTAGTGCTGCAACACCAAAGACAAAATGCAATGAGGAATAGAAAATATGTAGCTGACATGGTTACAAGGGTCAAAACTATTCAGAATTAAATGTCTATCAAACTAAAATATTGTTCTACAAAAAAAAGGTATGCAAAACTTGTACAGTAAAAAGCCAGAGACTTCTGAAACTAGATACAATTTGGATCTCTCAAATATCAAATACAGTACTATGCACATAATACTGAGCTGATCTCTCATTATTTGTAAATACCCCTCCATGTTTTCCCACCCATGCTTAGTAACACAATCACCAGTGATTACTGGATATTAGGTTTTTTTTTCCTCCTAAGTCCTTTATCTTTGTCCATTACTTTTTTTAAGAAAAACAGATGCCTAAGTACAATATTAGCATGTATCCTGTCCTATCAATCTTACACTGTCAACTTGAAGCAAATTTTGAGTTTTAATTTTCACTAAACTTGGCTGCTGTGTAATGAACAGCCTGTTCTAAGAGGCCCATACTGCAAATTTCACAGTTTTGGAGAAAAACATTAGAATCATTCATGAGTCTACAAACTTCTGTCTTGCAAGTTAGAAATGCAGTATTTTTAATGATATATGCACTTCCACCAACCAGATGTCTTAAACCTTGTCATTCCTTATCATACTGTTGAAAACAGAAGTACGGTCACACCCATTTACACTCTCTTAAATAAATTTCATTTAAAAACAAAAACTATTTAACCTACAAATTTCTGACCTGTTAAATACACACACACATATATATACATCAAAAAAATGTTCCGTTTTACCCTTCAGTTTTCTTATCTTCTTTAGCTTCCTTATTGTTTTTTTCTAATTGCTGGGCCATGACTGCAGCCTGTTCACCTGGCTTTTCTTCCTCTTTCTCTTCTGTTGATTGTTGATTTTCCCTTTCTTCAGTACTTTCTTGTTCATCCCAAACTAAATGTCTTTTGACTGGAACAGTTAAAGCATCTGACATGTCTTTCTTTGTGCTGTCCTGATGTGGTTGTTGTCTGGAGTCAGGTTGCTGTGGCACTTCAGGGCTTGGTGCAGCCTCTTTTTCAGAAACACTGGGTAAGAAAGAACACAGTGTTTTGTATCACTGATTTGCACAATATACATGTCTATATAGAACACATCCATCCAGTTCAGTTCTTTGCAAGAAGTACAGCTCAGACATTAAAAAGTGGTACAGTTGAGATGAATGGTTAAATTGCCACTGAAGTTTTAACTGATGCTTAAGCACATCCCATTTTCAAACTAGATTTTATGAAAACTCTTTCTGTACTACCATTTCCAAAAATGCAATGTAAATTAGGGCTCTATTTTTAATTTAAACAACAAGTTAGATTATGAGAAGTGCTCAAAACCAACTATTTCCATAGAAGGGACTGTCTGATGGCGTAATTTTGAAAGTCAACCAGTCTAGAAAACTCCTCTTTAGGCACAACTTTTGAAAGTCTTAAACTCTCAACTACTTACAGAAATCAGTGCAAATTAGCCCAGCGCATAGGAATGAGATCAGTAAGAGGATCTGTATTTCACAGAAAAAACCAAACCAGTAAACCAAAAAATTTACACTGTACTTAGTATCACATATTATGGTGTAATACATATAACACATATTATGGTGTAAATACTATTTTACATGTCATCACCAAACCCTTACTAGAGCTACTCATGCAAACAGGGCAGATCTGTCACACGCACTTAAGAAAGGACTGCACATACAGCAGTCTACAGAGGACTACACAGGCATCCAGGGCACTGTTTTTAAATATCAGATCACCTTTCACTAACACATTAATTCTGAATTTTCCTAGCAAGGGATTTAATATCTGCCAGTTCTGGCAGCCTTCAAAGAAAAGAAAAAATAGATGCACACCTTTCCAGTTCCTAAGTCTTCACCTCTGAACTAAGCAAACTCAACCACAAAATTAGTTAATCCTGACAAGAACATCGATAACATCTGAGTAGGCAAAACATATTTCATATCATTCCAGTGGAAAGGACATTACTTCAGTATGACTCAGTGCAAAATTCTTCTGGACTTGATGAGACTAAGGTTGCCACACTAAATATGTATTTGTGGAGAGTTATAAAGGAGTAACTTTCTCTTCTTTTAGAAGAGTGGACTGTGGCTTGTTTTCAATTTGAGCACATATCAACTGACATATCTGTGAAAAGGTAAACTCCCTCATCTGTTCCAGAGAATTTACATATCACAGAATAGTAGAACAGCCCAGGTTGGAAGGGTTCTCAAAAGACCAACCAGTCCAACCCTCCATGAGGAAAGGGAGCCTAAATGATTACTGAGCACCCTGTCCAATTGTATCTTGAATGCAGTCAAACATTCAAGATCACGCAGCTAGGCTAAGCCTATTTGCTGTGTTTCAAAGCTGCAAAGTAACAGGCAGGAATGATGACCTTACCCCGCAAGATCTAGTGCTCTGATGTTGTTGCTGATTCCTTCTTCTGAACTGGAAGTTGAGGACACATCCCAAAGACTGTTATTATCAGACAGGATCTGATTGAAATGGTATCGGGAGAAGTGTGTTCCCTCTACTCGTTGCCTGTAAGCCTTCGCTCTTTCTCGAAGCTCTCTCACCTACACATCAAGGTTTCATAAGTTGCATGTCTGTTTAAATTTCACTATTAGGCTACTATAAATATTTGCATTAGCTACTGGCAGCTAGAAGAGAAAGGCAAGTTTACTCGTCATACAGGGCCAGCCACAGCACAAACATTGCATGCCACAGTAAATGTAAGAAGAGGAAAGCAAAAATAATATATTCAGGAAGCATGTTTGAGCCATGAAGCCAAAGCAAAATTGTCAATTATTCATTCCATGAGCACAAAAATTTATGCGGCAACTGTGAATAACTTTAGTGCTGGATTCTAGTTTTCCATCAGCGCTCAGACACAGTGCTTCAAACACTGAAAGAGGAACTTGGATGCAACCAACCTCCATATACCACATGGAATTTAGGGTGTTTTGAGATGCCTAAAGAGAAGAATACAGAGTTATTTTTAAATTTCTTATTTTTCCTCTCAACACTCAAGGGTGGTATTGTTATTATCACCCTTGTAACTTTACTTCAGTCTAAGAAATTGAATACTAAAAACCTGTCAACATAGCTCTATGCTGCCTCCCTGAGATTCAATAAAAAGCTCTCAAACAAGTACAGTCAGCACTGGCATTCCACCAGTTTTTTGCCAAGATTGAGGAAATTAACTTAGATTTCTAAACATCAACACACAACAATACATTCCCCACTAATTTATGATTCAAATCAACAGATCTATGTGCATGTGTAATACTGAATTTGTATTCTGCAAACACCACAACTGTCTCTAGCTACATAAATATTAGTGAAAAGTTAAGATTAATACAAGAACTGTGGGTGCTATTGTATGCAAGACATAATATCAAAATTATTCCTTCTCGGCTATCAGTAACTGCAGGAATGAGATACAAAACTTTTCAGCTGTCAGTTTTACTCCAAAAGAATAAAAGTGATAATCCCCCTCTTCAAGAGGGGTTACATCATCATTTCTACAGTTAAGACCATTTAAACACTTGCTATCTTGTGTCCTTTACCCAAACACAATTAAAGTGAAGGGAGAAAAAGCAAAACCAAGAAGTTTACATTTAAATTATTAAAAATAACTTTGTGATATCATGTGAATTCTGACTTACTAAAAAATGGTCCACAGGAAATAAGTATTTTATCAAAGAGTAGGAAAGTAATACTGACATTTCCTCTACCACATTTTCATAGCTTTTCTTTTTTATTCTTCCTTCATGATAGATTTCACATCATTCCTCCTGCAAGGAACAGAATTAGTGGGCTAAATTCAGCTAATCCCACTAAAAGCAACTGGATGCAGCAGATGGATATCCAGCTAACATCCCACAATTTGACCCACTAAACTTCCAAAAAATAGCCCATTAAAAATATATGCTTGTCGTTTTCAAAGGAGAATTTAAAGTTAGATGTGCAAGTGATTTACTGGATTACTCACTTTAACTAGAAGAATAAAAAATTAATTACAATAGCCAGAACAGAAGGAATCCAGAGCAACAGGGTACTGCAGGGGGAGGAAGAATACTAAGTCTCCAGTGAATTGTGAAGAAGTACAAAGGACAGCCATCTCCTCCAGCGACTCAGGAGGCAGCATTAACTCAGCAGGACATAGGCCCTAGAGAGTCCTAATGCAATTATGAATTGCCCACATCAATTTTTCAAAAGCATAATTGGAAAAGATTTTTTTTCCTTTGCTGAAAAGCACCCTTACTAATAAATTGCAGAGAAGCAGCCTACAAGTAATCACTATGGCTAAGGTCACACAAGGACTCCATTATGGCATTTGCCTGTTTGGACTCAGAACTTCAGAAAGTCTGCTTGGGACACAAAGTCACCCACGTGCAGTTCCAACTAAGGGAGAAACAAGACTGGTTCAGCTGGAGTTTATCATCTAATCACTTATGCTAAGCAAGAAATGTTCTGTAGGCACCATTCATAGGGGTGAGTCTCAACAACCCACCAGATGCAGAGGTTAGATACACTTTTGAGGAACATTTCTCTTCATTAGTATGAGAAAAGCTATGGAATCATGTGGAAACCAGAAGGACTGTTGGCCAGCCTATACTGTGAATGGCCAAAGTACCTCTGTTACTTTACAACAAAATGCACTTGGCGCTCTTTTGCAAGTTATGCATACTTTCATTAATATGCTGTTAACATTTCTCAAATGTCTGGATTCTTTTTTATGTCACTATAAATGAAATATGTTATTCAGTCCTACATTTTACAGAATCATAGAATATCCCAAGCTGGAAGGACACCACAGGGATTATCAAAGTCCAACTCTTGGTCCTGCACAGGACACCCCAAGAGCCACACCATGTGCCTGAGAGCACCAACCAAATGCTTCTTGAACTCTCAGGTTTCGTGCTGTGACCACTTCCCTGGGGAGCCTGTTCCATTGCCCAGCCATCCTCTGGGTGAAGAACCTTTTCCTAATACCCAACCTGAACCCCCCCTGACACAGCTTCATGACATTTCTTTGAGTCCCATCACTGGGCACCACAGAGAAGAGATCAGTGTCTGCCCCTCTGTTTCCCCTTGTGAGGAAGCTGTAGATGTAAGGTCTCCCCTCAGTCTCCTTTTCTCCAGGCTGAGCAGACCAAGCAACCTCAGCTGCTCCTCATATGGCTTCCTCTCAAGGCCCTTCACCATCTTTGTTGCCCTCCTCCTCTGGCCATCTCCAATAGCTTTATACCTTTCTTACATTGTGGCACCCAAAAGTGCCCCCAGCACTCAATGTGAGGCTGCCCCAGTGCAGAGCAGAGTGGGACAATCCCCCCCCTTGCCCAGCTGGTGACGCCGGTGATGTCCCCCCAGAACACAGCCGGCCCTCCTGGCTGCCAGGGAACTGCTGATTCATGTTCAATTTTGCCTTGACCAGGACCCCCTGGTCCCAAGGCACTGCTCTCCAGCACCTCATTTCCCAGTCTGTATGCACATGAATTCCTTGTCTTGCTTTGCTTGCACACATGGCTTTGGCTTTACCCATTAAATTGTCTTCATCTCAACTCAGGAGTTTTGTCAATTTTACCCTTCTGGTTTTCTCCCCCCACCCCACTGTGGGGGAGTGAACAACTGGTTATGTGGGGCACAGCTCTCTCCTGGGGTTAAAACACAACATATACTCACACATATGTGATGTGAAGTCTAACAGAGACAGAAGAAATTCAGGTAATTGCAATTGTAAGTCCCTTCTGTACGAACTCATACTAGGATCCAATGTAGGTATGCACACATGAAAATGTGTATGTAATCAAAGCACACTCATCATCCATAAAGTATGTTATTATAGTCTTAAAATAAATTTAGCTCTTCCAGCTACCAGAACAAATCCTTCACTTAGAAGGCCTCAAAAACCATAATAATTCTTTTTTTTTTTTAATTCTTCATGCCTACTGCCAAGTAACTTCTTCCTAGTTTCCTGCAATTCCCTTTTCAGCAAAAAAATCTCTGTGGAAAAGTCTGATGCACCCAAAACACATCCTGACAGTGTGGGAAATCCTTTGTTTTTCATATACTCTAATTAAATGCCACAGTTGAACATCCGCCCTCCACTTGCAGTCTCCTCATTCTTTCCCTCAACTGTACTGCAGTGACTCCTCCCAGCTGACTGTGCCACAAACACACTATATCCCAAGGCAATGCATCTTTAGTTGCTCACCTTTTAGTTGCCTACCAGCCAATTGCTCTTGAAGCTGAGCACTGCTTCTTATTGGTTTGAATGTTTCACGATGCAACATCAGCAAATTAAAGTATTATACGCCAGAAAAATGACATAATATTCTACAGAAACATTCAGTATACTACTTAGGCTGCATGCAATAGTTCACAACATTTTGCAATCTTAGTTACAGTAAATCTAATGTATATATCAATGCATATAAAAATTAAAATATTGCTTCTTTTCAGTCCTCTAACATCCTCTTGAGGCTGTTTATACAGAATGGATTATCTCATGCATGCATACACAAAATCTGATTATGAATCATCTCATACTTTAATATACTTTAAATATTGAGACCTATTTCTCATTGCTTAATTTGTATGTATTCTATAAATATTTCATTTTGCTAAAAGGAAAATTACTTGCTAGATTAAATCTAGCAAGAAAACACAGAACTGAAAGCTACCAGACTACTCCTGCAATTCTCAGAGAACCTTATTTTCAAAAGCCCAGCACCCCAGAACCATTTGCTCATGTTCTACCTTCCACATCACCATGGACCCAACTGATAGGGAAACTCACATTTCCAAGTATTTGCCACACAGGTTGCAGCACAGGTTCTCACAAAGGCTCCCTCTATCAGATGGGAGAAGACTAAGTCAAGTCAGTGAAATCAGAGAGTTGCAGAGCAAGCCCTAGCAGTTTCTTAGCACACTATTAATGGTTTTGATTTCCTTGACTAACTCAGGAAATCACACTTAATAATGCTAAGAAATGTTGTGGTCTTGAAGCTACTCAGCCTTTTCACAGTTCTCTCAAATGACTTCCTATACAGTATAACATTGATTGCAGTTTCTGAATAAACTACAAGAAAATACACAGATTGACTGAAACTTGCAAGAAAAATTCTCAATTAAGTTGTGTATGACTGAATTCAGCTGACTGCTTTGAATGGAATGGATTCAGCATGGTAAGTTAACAAACTACTATCAAGCCAACCTAGGCTGATACATACGTTGTCCTTTTCCTTTTTATTCCCTTGGAATCTCCTATCATTTAACTCTGTATTTTGAACACTTCTGCTTGTTAAAACTGGGCTGAACATCAAGAATAAGACTACCTGTCACAAGAGACTCTGTTCTCAATGATCCTGATTGTAAGGGAAACAAAACCTCTCCCTCACTTTGGGTGTCACATTAGTATACTTTTTCAGTCTCACCACCTCTTTTTTTTTCCTATGTGCTATACTGACTTGTCAGAATCTAACTGTCTTTGTATACTCACCTTTGGGAGCTTGAGTCATTAGCATTACAATCTCAGAACTGTATCTTATAAATACTACAACTCAAAGCTTTTGCATCTAAAAATCAAAATACAAAGCATACTCAGACTTCAGATTTTCTAAGAATACTCACCTGGTTGTGAGCTTTACTCTTAATACGAGACCAAACTCCATCTTTGTAGTAATACTGGGCTGGAGACAAAAATTTTGACCTATATTCAGTGTTCATCTTCCTAAGAAATCAAGAATGAGGAGAGAAAAAAAGAGTAAAGTTTGATATCCAGAATACTCTTTAAGAGCCCTTTTAAAGTTACATCAATAAGCATAAATATACCTGCACCTAAATGCCAGTGAGATGCAAAAAACACATGCACAAACGACAACTCAAACCAACACAACTAGGAAAGCTGTGAAAAATACTCATTCAAAGTTGGTAGTCCTTCAAGTAGTTACTCCTGTTGTTTTTTCCTTGCAACACTTCCAACAGAAGCTTTTGCCCTGACAAGCCAATCAGCAGAACATAATACACACATCAGCCTCAATTACTTCAGTGCAAAGTGTGGGACCTTGATTTAAGTCATTGATGAAGGTACGTTTAAGCAAAAATGCCTGGTTTGGCATTAATGTGTCTGAGACATTTCCTTCCATGAACTCCACTTTAAAGGCGCTCTGCATATGGGTGGGGTGAGTTGCTGGGGTTAGAAACATCTGACTGCCAGAACACTGGTCAGTATAATTCATCTATGTCCTACTGGCTTTGATCTTCAAAAGACCTCAGTACTTGAAAAGATGGGTTCATTTTTCCCTTCTGCCACACATACAAACAGAAAAATTAACATCATCTAAGCTATAGCAGGCAATAAGTAGTACTTCAAGTCCTTAAGCACTCAACTGTGGATGTATCAGCTTAAATCTAAAGACATTTTTGGTTTTAATCATGCTTCAGAACATTACCAACTTAATTCTAATATATTCAGCACTGGGTGAAAAAGCCCTGTTTTTCAATCTTTCTTCAAAAATAGGTCATAAAAGCCTGAAGTCAGAGAATAAAATGAACCTCGTAAAAAGAAAAATACCAAAGTTAAAAAACCCTTTATACTCAAAATTTCTTTCAATACGTCCCTTTCTTTAAAACTGACAGAATTCCTTTGCTTTTGGTTGCAAAACTAATGGATTAGCACAAAAAATACAACACTGCTGTGCCTCTATCCCAGTCAGTCTGCTGCAAAAGCAGGCCATGCAACACAGCTTGCATGCAAGTAACAATCCTGTCTGCATATTGAGAACTTGCACATTTTGACAGCTATTTGCCCAGTGATTTTTTAAGAAAATTTTGTCTTGTGCTACTACACTGAAGGCATAAGAGGCAGAAATTTGCCCTTAGATGAAAAGAGCCCCAGCAAATTATCAAGAATTGTGCACATTACTCACTGCAAAATTGACTACAATCTACGGCAAAGAGTATGAAAACCAAATAGTTAAAGGTTTTAGCTATAATACATCCACTCACATCTCCATATAGCAATTTTATTTCATAGAATTTTGGGTGATCATTTTGTAATCAACTCTCAACATCCAACAGCATTCAGATCCAGGTAAGTCTCCTCTCCCATCTTCAATCTAATGCCTTAACACTGCCACAAAGAATGAAAGCAATTGCTGGGGCATACATTAAGCACAAACACAGGAGAGATGGATTAATCTAAGCATTTTAAAGCCTACTTCTTGGCTTTTATTTCTTTTGACATATCTCACATGTCTATGAAATGGAAATACGAGTTCAATTTCTTCAATGTAGGCACGTGGCAGAAAAAAAAGGTAATTCAATAGCACTCAATAACATACAATTTCACTTCATTTCCATGCTTGTCAGATTACTCTAAATGGGACAGATTTCTTTACTTCCCTTTACCTCATGTGTTTGCTTTTGTTACTCAGGCACACAAGGTCTTACAGACCAGAATAAGCAGACATCAAGTACAATCACCACAACTTTAAGGTGTGGGGTGGGCACAGTAAATAGAGCAGTTTGAAAAGTGACTATGACTCTCAAAGCACTTGCTGAAAGTTTACCAGCAGCACTGCACTGATTTTATTTCATTCATGTTAAATTTACTAATACTATTACTGCATCACAAGGTTCAACTGAAGAGTGGTTACAAAGCTTCCACTGCCACTGCCCAGAGAAGAGGATGGAAATTAACACCAGGTTTAGATGTACCCACAAGAAGCTCAATCTCAGCACTGCAAGGGGCATTTACCCCTGCAACTGCAGTGTGGTGTAGCTCAAGGTCCATAGTCCATCATTCTAAATACTAGGCTGCTGCACACCTACTCACTAGTCTAGGTTTTCCTATTTTATACATACCCACGACTTGTGTGTAAAGTGAGGGGCTTTGGACTGATATGCTGCTTATTATTTTGTTTAGGATGTTTCTGTTCTGATTTCCCTTGTTTTGCTGCATCTTCTGCTGGTTTTTGAAACGGTTCTTCCCTCTTACTCTAAGGCAAAGATAATTTTAAAAATACCACATTAGCTAACAATCTGAAAACCCTCATATTTCTTTTGACATCAAGCTCTTGCAAATAATTAATTTTATTTTAGTGTTAGCTGTTTTGAATATTTAATACAAACAAGAATATCACATTCTTTTGTTAACACAAAAAAAAAACTAGCAAAATGCCAAAGTTAAGATTGAGTGCAACATTCTGTTGGTTAGGTGATCCATTTTGTCCACTTTACAAAATTAATTTAACATGAAACACAGAAATAAAATAATAGGATACCTGCGCATTCTAACCTGAGTCCAAAAGGCAAATTTTTAAATTTTTTATTCTATTTTGTAAATGTTTAGATTTATTTGTTTGGGTTTTACACCAAAGACTTTGCTTTTCCTGATTATTTTATTCTTTTGGAAATCCAATGCATGACTTCTGATTCTGCTAGAGATCTTTGCTGATACTATTCAAATTCAATTTAAAAAAAAAAAGCCCACCAAAATCCCCCAAAACTTTTTCAAGATATTCATCAGAGAAGAGGTATTGGTATAAACAACCAGATTTCTAGACACTTTCACAAAAATTCCCTTCTCATGACTTCTCTTATTTCATTTATTAGCTGTTCTTGAAAAACAACCTGAAATTCCAATATTTAAACCAGACAAATGCTTCCTGAAAGCCTCAGGCTTTTCAAGCTTTTTTCATATCTACTTAAAGACGCAAAAGGGGACATAAAACTTCTCATCCCCAGATGGGATTTAAAGAACTGGGCAGGTCTGAGTTTTAAATGATAAAACCTCCAAGCCAACAATCCCCTCAGAAGCACCAATGGCTTAAACTAAGCCAAGGCAATGCATGTTAAGTACACCTTTTGCTCAGCAGTGGTCCTAATGAACACCTTGCCTGACAATGGCCCTTTCTGTTCTATCAGCAACAGAGATGGGTAGTGAGGAGACTTAGATTACCGGGAGCATAACACAGCTGGTACAACCCAGGCCAAAAGATTCCTAAAAAAGCAGAATGACAGTTTTATGGAACAGGTCCTAAGGGAGCTGACTCAGAAAGGCAAAAAAGGAAGATGTATGCCCAGTGGAAGTAACGTCAGGTGACATGGGAAGAATACAGAGATACTGTTTGCCACTACAGGGAGAAAATTCACTATGTCTGATTTATGACATTCAAAAAGTTCCAGACCTCCCATCTAGCCCTACGGCACACCAAGACACAACATTGGTACCAATCAGAGTATTGCAGAAGCTGTCCTAATGACTAAAAAAAAGTGTCACTTGGGAACAACAACAAAAAGATACAAAACCACTTCAAAACTCAGATATTTAAAACTTTAAACTGAAAAATTACACTACAGAGACTACAGAACCCCCAAAGAGCAGAGTTGTACAGTATTATTTTCAGTCTTTTACAGCAAAACCACTACTGAGTCCAGTGTCACCAGCAACACTAAATAATTTCACCCTAAACCCACCCCCCTGTAGAATAGATCAAAACTGCAGAAGTACTACTGAAGCTTTTCTTTCAGGTAAGTATTTACTTGTTTACACACCAGCAATTCTTTCTCTTCTGAACCACCTCTCTCTCGCGGACTCTTAGGAGGAGACCCTTTGGAATTTCTCTCATAAGCAGTTTCAGAAGTAACTGCAGGAGATTTAACCGGAGGTACGGATTTCTTCGTGTTGCAAATAAGCTGTGTGGGAGGGAGAAAACAAAACAAAGAAAAAAAGTGTGATTTGTTTACCTTAAGGCTAAATTTTCAAAATCTGTTAATTTATTCACACAAATATATCACATATGAACAGAGTGACAGTCATCTGTACAAATACAGCATGTGTAGACAAATGAACTTCTAGGAGAAATTCAAGAGAAATTTAAATACATTTAAAAGTGACCAAGTCAGACACAGCTAAATCTGTGATCAAACACTGTTCTTACTGAAGTTTACTGTCCGAGGTTTTGTTTATTTGGTTATTTTTTGTTCACCTTCAGAGCTGTACAGAGGATCATGGTTTTTTAAAGGCATGCCATAAAACTTCCATATGAGTCCTCAGTACATGTCCTGTCCGTAAGTAAGAGAAAACTGCTTTCAGTTTTAGAGCTGGATGCTTAGAGCTTGGGCAAATTAAAATCCACTCTTTTTCAACTAACATAGTATTATAAACCAAGGCAGAGAATTTGCCTAATATGTGTCAAGTATTATCTCCTCATGGGGTTCCAAATTTCAAGACTGTACCATACATGAGCAGCATGCATTTTCCATAGATTTGCTATGAGAACTTAGGTCTGACTTATAACCTAACTTGGATAACTTTGATATTTTCACAGAATCTCTTCAAGGGAAAGGGATTGTCAGTATTAAGGTATATTCTCAGTCATATCAACGGTGAAGAATACCAATTTGTTAATATTTATAACTTTTATCATTAAATTTTCCCTAAGTCCTACTTATCCACGGATGTATAGAGCCTACAGACTTATTCTCACTGCTTCTTACACTGTGTAAGCTGTGAAAAAAAGTCTTTCTTCTGAAAAAAGCACAATGTTCACAAGCATTAATAATGAAATTATCAAACTGATTGCACACAGAATCAAACAGAATTTTCTTTGACTTTTTCCATAAGGTGACTTTCTGGGACCTGCTTCTTCCTCAAAAGGTGCTTTGGTTTCTCTATACTACTGTCACATATTTCAGTGAGTTTTCATTGATAAGCAGCTGCTGGGAAACATCCTGCAGTAAATCCACCTGCTTGGTACTCAAACAGAAAAAGACAGGATAGTGATTATCTTAGCTATCATCAAATAACATTTATTGCCTCTGAAAGCTGTTACTGAACAAATCTGCCACCTGAGGATAAAAAGAGCACACTATCTCTAGCAATCCCACCAATGCATATGCTTCTAGTGAAGAAAGAGAAGACACACACAGAAGTGCCTATTTTACACTGTATAATGACCAAAAGACTGATCCTAGGCCCTGATCCCAGCAACAGTGAATTGAAAACACAAAGCAGTCTTGCACTCAGTTACTCTTTGAGGTCTTGCTAGAAATAGCAGCATTTTCAACCCTACAAAGGCCAAACACTCATGAGATGTATTAAAATGTCACAAGAGTATCTTAAAAGCAGAAGATTCCACTTTAAATATAAGCTGTTGTCATGAAAGAATAAAACACTAGAGAGACACACTTTGTGGCTTAGAAGTGTATGTGCATAGAGATGGAGACTGAGAATAAGAAACTGGGACAACACAGATAAATTAATGCAAACAGAAGAACATAGTCCTGTTATAAAGAATGAAATACAAGGCCTAAGGAGAACAAATAATTAGGCCTGACCACAATAAAGAATCACATGGAAACAAATCTAATTATACTACACTTTTGTATAGGAAGAGAGAAAAAAAAAATCATGCAACAACATTAAAAGTTTGTCATTCCCCCACCAAAAGAACAAAAAAAGGAAATATTTTTGAAAGGAAAACTTTGCTGATACTTAAAAAAAAAAAAACTAATTTGCTTTTTGGATTCTATAGTTACCTGTTCAGCTGCAAGTATTGGTGACTTTTCATGAGGACTCTTCCAGACAAATTGGCTTCGATATTCAGAATTTCTGGGGAAAGTTTTTGAAGGTGGAATATTTATGTCTGCTTTCCTTTGAAGGGCTCTGTGAAACTGACAATGTAAAAACAAAAGAAAAAAACATAACGATTGCTCCCTTTCCTACAATGTTTTGCTAGTCAGACATCTTTCAACACACACTTTCAAAACAATGGTTTGGGTTTTCCTTTCATGAACAAAATGAATGCAAAGTACATTTTCTCATTATAGTCAAAAACCCCAAAAAGTCTATATATTATTGGCTAAATCTTTGTTTAATTGAAATCAGCAGTGATGACACATGCAGAGCAAATTCCTACCGAATTAAGTAGCACCAAAATGTGATCTCAAGCATACTGTTCTCCCAATGAAGAAGCTACAACAGAGTATCAAAATACAAAACTAAGGAAAGAGTTCAACAAGAGAGTCTGAGCATCTGTGCAAAATTACTGTTAGTAATTTTTAGACTGGTCAATTAAAAAAAAACTATTCCCTTACCCCATTATCCATTTTTTCTGATTGCTTTTTTGGAGATGAAAATGCTTCAGTTTGATTTGGTGGAGCTTCAGAGGGTGATTTCTTCATGTTGTTCTCTGCAAGGGCAAGAGCTGTTTCACCACTAGAATCTATCACATGTGATTGAACTTTTGTGGAGAGTCTGGGTCCTTCTGGTGTTTCAAGTTTTTCCTGATTCACATTATTGTTGTTGTGGTCAGTGTGCAACTCTACATCTTCAGTTTCTGGTGGGTCAGTCAAATCACAATCTGCTGTCCATTCAAGGGACTTCGAAATCTGTGGATTATGGTAAGGAACCCTTCTCTTGGAAATGAATTTTGGTTCTCTCGTGATTCCTGAGAAAAAGCCATATTAGATTTAATAAAAACAGTCACTGAAGACATAATGTCACTCTACAACAAGAATAAACTGAAAGTTTATCATACAACTGATTACTAGAAAGTATGGTTTTAGTATCTTGGAGCAGTGACAGACTATGAATTATGAGCATGGCTGCGAAATTCTGTGTTCTTTCCTATCTGCAAATGACTTTCCTTCCACTGAACAGACAGGAACATGGTGCTCCACAACCATGTTGGATTAAACCCTATAGAGCAAAAATGTCCACAGGACAATCCTGTGCAAATTGATTCTGGGAGCTGAACAAGAAAACTAACACAGCCAGCAAAAAGAACATGGTTCACACAGATACAGAATAACCAACCTGTGAGGAGAAAGTATGCTACAAGCACTTCTAATTACACATGCACAAGACACCTTGCTCAACAGGTTTCCTCTGATTGTGACAGATCTCTATCCACCTGCAATTTAAGACCATCTCAGATAACTGACAACTTTTGCAGTATGAACACAAAAACATTTCCAAAAATAGAAAAATATTTTGTAACAATACCAGCTATCAATTTATTTCAAGAATTGCTGGGCTTTGCACAGACAGGTGAAAATAAAACTACCCCACCATTTTAAGAAGAGTATTGAATGAGTGAACACATTTGAAGAGGGAAATCATAATCCACTTCAAAATGCTCAACTGCAATGGAAAAATTTGTGAAAGCCCCTAACTGACTGAAAGAAGTATCTTCCACGAGAGAGACACTCCCATCCCATGAAGAAGCAATGTAGAAAGTGAGAACAACCTATGGTGAAAGGTATACAGAATGTCCATATGTCTGACTACACACATAGGATAGGAAAATCATTACAGTGGTAAAACACTGGAAAAGTAGCCAAAAGGCACTCCAAGCACCTGCAGCTACCAACTTTTTGCTGAAATGTTCCAAGTGATTCCTAAAACTGCCAATTATGTGATTCAACAGGAAGAACCATAAGTAAATTATCAGTAACAATCTGCAAATCCTATGAGGTACCAAGAGTGACATTTAAAGATGCAGTTGTTTAAATGACCAGAAAAGAGGTGGGAGTGAAAACTAACACAAATATGTAGAGAAACTCCAGCAAGCATGCATAAAACCACCATTACAATGCGAGAAAGGAGAGAAACTGCTGCATTGCTAACTCATGAGTTTATTGCAAGGCTTGTAAAATTTGCAGTTTAGTTTGACTGGAAAATAAGCATAGGTTGCCATTTTAAAAAGAAGTTAACATGCTTAGGTGTTTAAGCATTTCAGAATTAGTGACAATTATAGTCCTCAATAAGAGGTACCCATACACAGACCCATGTGCTAGGGAAAACGAGGTTAAAGAAAGATGTATTTTGCAGTAATGGAAGAAAGCAGTAATATATATAAAGCATAATCTTTATCAAGATTAAATAATTTATTTAAATGTCTAGCACTTTGACTAAAAAAATAATCCCTATTGCCAGCAGTCAGTTCTTATTTACAAGGCCATAATTTAGAACACTTAGTATTGTAGGAATGAATGCACTGTACTCTAATTACACAGACTGATTACTGCAGTTGCAGTGAACAGCACAAATTTTTTTTAATCTGCCTTGTGCCACTACAATAATTACTATTTTTTACTACTCCTTTTCAAAGCACTGCAGTTGTCATCACTCTTCAGCTTACTCCTCTTCTTCAACTCCTTACAGGCCTTTCAATCCAAATGCTATTTCCTTTTTCTTCTGCCTTCTATCCCCACATTTCCCTGCCATGATAACGTCTACAATCCTTAAATCCTACACTACAGTACCACAAGGTTTTCGATTTAGTGGTTGACCTTCTCTTTTAGTTAGCTGTACCTGTTAGGTTCATAACGATTTTACTTTATTGAACTTTGCCCCAAGTTAGTCTCCCCTTTAAAAAAAGAATTTTATTTACTATTTCCATACATCACAGATAACCCAATACCACCCTCTACACACCTTATATGGGTTAACACTACACCTGCATTTCATGTTTGGATCTTGGCTTACACTGCATATCAAGAACTACTTTTTTTCCAATGTTTATATAAATAGCACTAATTGAAAAGAAAGTTTCAGTGTAGTTATAAGAATATGGAGTTCAAAAACACTCTCTAGATGACGACCAAGACTATACTTCTAATTTGATTACAAAAAGCACAAACTGTAAACACCACCTGTTCACTGGGGCCATGCACTCATCGCAGCAAACCTTTCCGGGCCTTGGCTGCAACCAAGGGGGCATTTTTCAGGGGCACTTACCAAACTGATCCGACCGAAGTCCTGCCCACAAGGATTTCTGCTGTGGGGACGGGCTACCAAACTCTGGGCTTCTCCACTTGAAGTTCCTCTTGTATTCACTCAGTCCCTACAGAAAACAGAGAGGAGTCTGTCAAGCCACCTGTGCATATCCTGCTTCACTGCTCCTGCACGTAACAGATCTCCGAAGAGGGAAAAACACCAACACGCTGCTGCAGGATGAGCTAAGCTGGCAGGTTGCTCTGCATCTTCCAAACCCCATCGGAGAACAAAAAGTACTGCTGAGAAAACGTGGAAGCATTTCATGCACCAAAA